>PVIU01004070.1:0-133038 GCA_004026605.1 Ondatra zibethicus
TAACCTGCTCAGTCTATATAATTTTATTTGCATGCTTCTCTTTAGGACTAAACTTTTAGTATTGGATAACCAATTGGTGTGCTCTTATCTGAGAGGACTACGTCTTCCACTTTCTGCATTTCATAGGTTGTGTGTAGTTCTTTGTATAAGGTTGAAGCTTCATGAGCTTTATCTCATCCACCTGAGCATGTTCTGTTGGTGCCATCCATGTTCAGCTAATGTTTAAGTAGTTATATTGCTGAAATTTTATGGCTATAGATTCTGACATTCCTAGAAGGCAAAATTCTCAAAAACAATTTACTAATCTTCTGCCTCTAAGAATCTTCTATACACCATTTTTTAATCAGTTACACCTTGATTGCAGTTTAAAATATCAAATCAAAGCTATAGTCACAAAAAATAACTTTCTAGGTTACCAAATGTGTTTATTCTGAAATAGTCTTGAAAAAAGCTGCAACTGGGGCCAGAGGGATGACTCAGTCATTAAGATTGCTTGTTACTTTTGCAAAGGATCTGAATTCAGCTCCCAGCAGCATTATGGTGACGCACAACCATCTATCGCTCCAGTTCAGGGGACCCAACGCCCTCTCTGACCTCCAAGGCACCAGACACTCACATTATGCACATACATATATATGTGGGCAAAACATTCACATACACAAAATAAATCTAAAAACTTTTAAAAACCTGCAAATACATTACTAGAACTTAGTAAATATTGAAAAATAAAACAATGGTCAATTTTCTCATACCTTGACCATACTGAAACTAAATTCCAATGCTAGCATCAAATAGTAATAATGTTATCCTTTAAAAGTTTTTTTTTCTTGATTTGTACTCTGTCCTTCACCCTAAATAGAGATTTTTCCCCTCCTGATATTAAAATGCCAGTTTAGCATAAAACTGAAGAAGTCCCTTGTTCTCTGTACCTGAGCCTCCTCGTCTGCTAAAAAAAAATTATTACATGTCTTACAGAATGTCAGTATCATTTGCTAGAATGGACTTTTAATCTAGACACACCTGAGAGCATTGCCCAGCAGAGCTCATCCCTAACTTACTGTATGGCACATTAGTGGATTTCTCTGAGCCTAGATTATACTTCATAATAGTTTTGCAAGAATAAAACAAATGTACAAAGTTTAGCTTACAAAAGACATCTCATAAGGGTTAGGATAGTTTGTCACTTGCCCTCTTTAGAAGTGTGGTGATAAACTCCATTATGAAATCCTAAAAAAGAGTGAATATTTCTTATTATTTTTCATAGGAAATAATTCAACTGAAGTTAATTTAAGACAAAGTTTTTTTGGAGGCAGTATGTTTTTTTTTAATCTAAGAAAAAAGCATGAAGTTTTTGAAAGCAGAAAGAAACATATTTAATGTCCTCATTTATGAAAAGGGAAGCTGAAGTTACTAGAGATTGGGGGTTCCTCAAACCACTAGTGGCTGATGAAGTGGAAATCCTAGCCCAGAAACATTTTGTAAAAAGTCAAATCTGTGTTAGTGCCACACTATTTGGGGCAGTCTAAATCTTAGTGACACACTATTTTGGGCAGTCTAAATCTTAGTGACACACTATTTTGGGCAGTCTTTCCTACTGAGTTGTCAAATTTCAACTTGACCCTATTTTATCTTAACCAATAAACCACTCTTGAGGAAGATGGTTACACCAGAATCACTCTTCAATACAGCAGACATTTTAATGACTATGTGCTAGATAATACCACACAAGGGTGAATGAGATACTGACACTTGATCCTATACCCCTTGTACTTGAGTTACACAATCAGAAACCTTGAAATCACCACTGAAGAGTAAAGCTCTTTCCTTCCTGCTCATCCCATCTGCTCCTTTCTTGTCTCCTGTCCAAACGTTAGACGGAACTTCTGCTTACTCACTTCAGTAGAGATGTGTTCACATGAGGAACTAGTCCAAGTGAAATCCACGCACACCTTCAGATAAGGCTGGGCTTGGGTGTATTCTTATTTTAGCTTTGTGACAGTATCTGAAGAAAATTGACACAGTTCTCTTGAGAAGACTATACATTCCAGGGCATCTTTCCATTCAACAGGGCTCAGAGATGATGGACTTTCAAGTCAGCACAGGAGACAGCAGAGAAGGATTTTGTCATTCTCAAGTTTTGAGTCATAACTGATACCTTGTTAGCATAAGACAGAAAGAATATTTTGTGACATTTCAGGATTTGCCAAAGGCAAATGAATACCAAACTCAATAGTTGTCTTAATATAGGGTCTCCTTTGGCTTAGATAGTTGGAAATGGAAATAATTTTTTTAATAAACTTAAATCCAACTAGCAAATCTATTTTTCTTTTGTTTTGAGATTATAATATAATAATATAATTTCTCCCTTCCCTTTCATTACCTCCCTCCATTCAATACCTCCCATATACCCCTCTTGCAAAGAGATTTGGAAGAATATTTAATACACAGTCACCAAAGAGTTTGCCATGCAACCCCATTAAAATTAATTTGGGAGATCTGTGCCCAAATTAATATTATATTTAATACAGGACCTCAGAAAATAGAAAGATCTAGATGAGTTGAAATCATTGAAAAGGCAGATTAGGAATGTCAGAAGAAAAACACTTTTTCTGGAGGAATAATAAAACTTAAGGAATATGTTAAGAGGCATGAATACTTGCAAACAATACAAATTAAATAAAAACATTCAGAAAAAAATAAATTCCATCCATGATTTTTTTCCAGGTCAAAAGAAAAGGATCTGAAATACACTCAATCAAATAATTTAACTCTATGCATTACTGTCTTAAATTGAGAGTGAATTAGTTATATATACATGATTGTAGTTCAGCTGCAAACTAAATAACAGTAAAGTGTATTAGACTTTCACTCTGGGCATAATCATTACGTTTGAACATCAAGTATCCCTTTGTTGAATGTTTCTTCTATAAAAGTTATAAAACTAATGGGAACTCACCAAATCCAGCAGGACCGGGACTGAACGAGCATGTGATCAAACCAGAATCTCTGAATGTGGCTGCCAATGGGGGCTGACTGAGAAGCCAAAGATAATGGCACTGGGACCTATCTCTTCTGCATGTATTGGCTTTTGGGGAACCTAGTCTATATGGATGCACACCTTCCTAGGCCAGGATGGAGTGGGGAGGGCCTTGGGCTTCCCACAGGGCAGGGTATCCTGCCCCCTCTTAAGGAAGCAGCGGGGTGGGGGCGGACGGGTAGTGGGGGAGCAGAAGGGGACTGGGAGAAGGGGAGGAAGTGTAAATTTTTGAATGAAAAATAAAAGAATATGAAAAAAGAAAAAAATAAATAAATAAAAGTGATAAAACTGACCCTTGGAAGGATAATTCACTAGTTCATACAAGTAGGAGAGGGATTGAATCCTCATCTGTTGAACCAGGACAGTGATATTGTGTGTATCTCTCTATACTAAGTAAATAAGATGAGAAATGTGTGCTGTCTGTGACAGAACATTAATACATGATCAGCTTCTTCCCAGTCCTGTGTTACTAGAGTCTCCTTTTACAACTGTTTATTGTGACTTCATTCTCATTGATAGCGTATGGTGTCACACAGTCAGAAACATATACTGTGTTAGAATTTAGTGAGAAATGATATACATGTGATCTAAGATACATTAGACAGTAAGTCTTTCTTATATCTTCTCAAATATGGCACACGTGAGGTAAATAAATAGATATAATTACATGGGCAGAAAGAAGGGGAAGAGAAAAGAAAGGAAAGAAAGGAGATGGGAGAGGAGAGGGGAGGGGAAGGGAGTGAAAAGAACAGGAGAGCAGAGAGACACAATTACGTAATTAGGATTTAAATCTTGAAATTTTAAAGCTAGAACTAGTAAGATTAATAAATGTCTTCTCTATAAAAAATAATTGTGGGACAGAATATGTAGCCCAGCCCAGTGTTAGAGTGCTTGCCTAACCTACACAAGACTCTAAGTTTGATCACCTAGCATCAAAACAAAGAGGATAGTGCATAACTCACTATTCATAAGTAAATATATTTGTCCATCTATATACAAATAAGCTATGTCTATATGTGAAGATATATGCAAGCATGTGTATATCTATAATAATTCTAAATTATACAGAAGTTCCTCATAATAATCATCAGATCATATTTTCTAAAGAACTAGCTACATACTTAACCAAGGTGGTCTAAAGAATATTTTTATTCAAACTATATTTTTATTTTTTTAATTACTTGGCAGCTTTATATATTTATGTAGTGAACTTTGATAATTTTCATTTCCCCATTCCCTTTTCTTATCCCAATTTCTTTTTCACTGGAATACTGCTCAATAAGCCCCTTCTTGTCTTCACAACGATTTTGTTGTGTGTGGTCCACAGAGTCAATGAATGTTTCATGCCTGAGCATGGGAGGAAGGTTTATTTTACTGAAGGAAAGACAATGTATTATGGCTACTCCAATGAACAAAGTGTCACCTATCCCTCCAAAGTTTTTAATACCCAACAGTCCCTTGGGGAGAGGTGGAACCTCTTAGGGCCCCTCCAGGTGCAATCCTGGGCCAACCACATCTGTTGTGAGTTTATGAGTGCAGCAGCTATGCCGTGTCAGAGGACATCTTTGGCTGCACATTTCTCTATTTTCTGTCTCTTCCTTTCTTTCCATCTCCACTTCCATGATGTTCCCTGAGTCTTGAGGAGAGAAATGTAGCTGCTTTGTTTAGGGCTCCACCAGCACTTGTGGGTTCCTGGATTTATTGCTGTCTGCTACAGTAGGAAGCTTTTCTGTTGGAAGTAGTACATAGCACTAATCTATAAGTATTAACATGAGTATTTACAAGGCAGTTAGACATGATCCTTTAGCAAAACAATAATATCAGGTATTCAGTTGGACCTATGACTTACCCAGCCATGGACTCTTGCCTGGATTAGCATAACTAAGGCATGAGTTCCTGCCTCAAATCCAATAAAAAAGTGGTTGGTTTCCATGATAGCAGTCATGCCGTTAGCACAGTAGGAAGGCATGTCTTCCCTGGCAAGCCATTATTTCAGGGTTCACTGCTCAATAAGACCAAACTGTGTTAGTCTCTTCACTTGCAGAGTTGATCCTATGCTCCACATTATCTTTCTGTGTTTTATCTTGGCTTGCAAACATCTTGCCAAAAATTCTTTGCTATTTGTGTGTTTTATAATCCTGAGTACAGGCATTAAGTAACATGACTTTTGTTCAATTTCCATGGAAGTCTTTATTTCTTTAACCTTCTGCTTTACTATTAATCTTTTAGAAAGGCTGTGTGAGGTTGCAAGTTCCCAACTCTATACTCTGTAGCCTGAATCCACTATATCCATCATGCAAATATCGTAGCTGCGGGAGAAGCACTTTTTAAACATCCTTTGATGAGAGATAAAGTTTCTGTCTCATGATTTGTATTGAGAATAGATCATCCCATTTTGCAATATGATGACACAAGCTACTTGAAACCGTCAACACTACTTTAGATGCTGTAATCAATCCCTGTTGCTGTTAAGTCACATTTTGCCTGATTTCATAGAGAATTCTGTATTTTACCTGTCAACCTAGTTGAAGCAAAAGGTTTTAAGATTCCTGATAAATTATTTTACCCCACTGTCCTGGCTTTCCTTGGTCATCTCTGGAAAGAAGTTCAGGGAATTTTTGTTAAATCTCCTATTGATCTCTCCACCTGAGGAAAATCTTAGAAGTTCCCACTACAAATGATGGCATAACAGGTCCAGTGCAGAAGCAGCAGCATGGTCTCTCAGTTGTGCAATGCACAGCCCTGGGTTGTATTTTTATAAAAGCCTTCTAGAAAAACACAAGACCTTTTCTCTACTGTTTATCCACTGACAATGCTGTTACATTTAGCTCACATATTGTAATTCGTGGCTAGACTTTTTGGTGTTGAACTGAAAAGTTAAAATTAATAAGGACTTGGGCACTTCTGTATGCAATGATTCCTAAATGCAATAGACGGATACTGCCCTTATTTAGGAATATGTTAGGAACATTACCCAATACTTTCTTGCAGCAGGGTTTCTTTTGGGCCACCAACCAGCTCCCAAATCATGACACTGAGACTTATCACTAGTTATGAATGTTTGGCCTTATCTTATTCTTGTCCCTCTAGCTCTAATAATTTAATTTAACCTGTTTCTCTTCATATACATTTTGCCTTGGGGCTTTCTACCATTCTTTCATTCTGTATCTTCTACTTTTCTGCTTCTTCCATGTCTGACTGGCTTGTGGCTACCTGGCTACTGGTCCCAGGCATTTCCTTCTCATTCTCTCTCAAGCCTCCTCCTACTTACTCTCTCTGCCTGCCAGCCCTACCTAGCCCTCCACTGCCTAGCTTTTGGCCGGTTAGCTTTTTATTAGACCAATCAGGTGCCTTAGGCAGGCAAGGTGAAACAGGAACACATATTTACCTAGCTACACAAATGCATCATAAACAAAAGCAACACATCTTTATATCATTAAACAAATGCAGCATAAACAAATGTATCAAACTTTCACATAGTTAAAGTAATATTCCACAACACCTTCTCTGTACTAATACAATGTTAGCGGCTTCAGTGGTAATAGACAAAGGCCAACTCTACAAATTTCTTGTTGTTTTTGTCTTTTTGGCGCCTAGAGGAAGAAACACATATATGAGATCAACACAGGGAGCACTGTACAGCTGAACTGAATACTCTATATCTAATGAGACATTTTAGAAAAGAGGAGATGTATGGGTGGAGACAAAAGCACAACGTCAGGAAGGTTAGCCAATCAGCTACTGTTTATATTAATGAATTTTTCTGAATACTACACAATACTTAGAGTGTAATTCATAAATGTATTTAATTTCTATGTAGAACACTACAATGATTTTAAGTGTTTTACTTGAAAATAGAGGAATAAGTCAAAAATCTGTAAGTTTAAGGAATCGTTGCTCAGTCATCATTGAGTCTTCTTCTATATGTAAGCATCCCAAACTTGTATTAAAAATATGTCTGTAATGACAAATTTCTTTCTTATGTAACTTCCTTAGAGTTACTAAGTAATTCAATTTCAGATGCTAACTGGCAAAGCATCCAGAGTTCAAGCCATACCATCTGTCTATCCAGTTTGGTGATTAACTATGCATACAGTAGCATGTTCCTCTCTAAAGAGGGAACTTCAAGCCTGTATGCAGTGGAAAAAACACTGAGTCACAGGCACGGTTGTGGAATGCAGCTTTGTTTGAACTGGAGCCAACTGAAGGCAACAGACAGTTTCCATTCACCAAGTAAAGAGCAAACACCCCTGAAGAGCTACGTGTGAAAGTTATGCAATGATAAGATCCAAATTATTTCAAGTCAGTTCTTTGCCAAGCGAGCATAAGGGAAATCTCCTTGGCTGCAGGTAAAGTCATTGCCCCTCCCCACACGTACACTGCCTCCTACATCCCCAGAAGCACTGCTCCCTCATCCATGAAATCTCCACTCAGTTCTTCCTCCTGCGCATCCCTGAACCATGTCAGAATCTGGCCTCTCAGGTTGCAGTGCCACTGAGCAATGATTTCTAGTGTCAATCACAAAAAAAGACAAGGAAGACTGAAAATGATAAATTAATAACAGAAAATGAATTTTGTATTAAAGACATGTCCTCTTATAGGCACCATATTTAAAATTTAAACTCATGGATTATTTTGATTACCTGATATTCTTTGCACTATTACAAAGCAGGTCTCATTAGGACTCATAAAAACCTGAGGTTAAGATAGGACAACTTACCCAAAGTCACATGACTGATAAAAATCAAATATAAATTAATTTAACTCTAAAATCTATTCTTCCCTCTATGTCTTAATATGTAAATGAATATCTAAAATTGGGGATGGACTTTTAAATGAGAATTTACTAATTTACGGATGAGAATGCTAATAGTAAAATCTGTGGGCAAACACTGAGCCAAGGGAATAAGTAAGAATTTTAAAAGAAATGTTGAGCCAAGGAGAGTTTTGAGAAACAAATAAATGATCTAATTTTAGTAATTCCATTTTAAAAAATAAATTGAATTCAAATAGAAGGGAGACAGGGCAGTAAGCTCACAGGACAAAGAGACAATCCAGGAACCTCCAGAGTCAGTTGTGAATATGCTGTATACTTGAAGACTGACATGAATATTCCATCGGAAGTGGCAACATTACCTAACGACAGCACTAACAACGAATGCCATCCACTGAAATTCTCATCTCAGTTAAGCAGGAATTGATCACCCCAACAGAAACACTTGCCCACACTGATTTGAAGTCAACCAATATACAGGACCATTTTAGTTGCAAAGCACGAATTATGCATTTCTTATAAGTGGGAAAAAGCACATGGTTTGTCAGGAAAACTGAAAGATGGATTTCCGGAATGTGTGAGCTAAGAGAATGAAAAGTGCACCCGTAGTTTCATCTTTTCCCAGTCTCGACCCCCGGCTGCCTTTGCCTACCTGTTGCACATGGTCACTTGAAGCTAATACGAGAAGGCCAGACTTTCTTGGCTGCTAGTGTTCCTCTGTGTTCTGTGCTCAGAGGGAGTGGGAAGTATTTCCTGGTTAACACTTCAGTGAGGTAGAAGGAGTCCAGCCAACAGGTCAGGGATGTAGTAAGAGGCGGGTGGGCTGCGTCCTTCCGCCCGGCTCCTGGCCGCTGAAATAATTACACAGAAACTGTATTCATTTAAATACTGCCTGGCCCATTAGTTCTAGCCTCTTCTTGGCCAACTCTTACATTTTGATTTAGCCCATTTCTAAGAATCTGTATTCACCACGAGGATGTGGCTTACCCGCATGAGTCTAACCAGCATCCATCTTCGGCCTGAGAAGCATGGCGTCTGCTACACTGCCTTCTCTCCCCCAGCATTCTGTTCTGCCTACTACACCCACCTAAGGGCTGCCCTATCAAAAGGCCAAGGCACTCTCTTTATTTAACCAATGAAAGCAACAGAAATACAGAAGAACCTCCTACACCACAGGGATTTCAGATTCTGGATCTGAGAGTATCTACTCAATGTGTGACCTTGAATATGAAAAAAAAAGTCCTCTTTAGATTTTACCTTCTTTATCTAAAAAAAAAAACTGTGTTATAAGTTGTAAATCCATATATAATATGAAATGTTTACCATGCTTTTGTGCCCTAGGCATTGAACTTCTCAGGCTACTTATCATGTTTTTTTCTTTTTTTCTATCACAGCTAGATACTTCTTTCTTCTTTTTTTGTGGACTCCCTTCCTAATACACACACACACACACATACACACATACATACACATGCACTTGTGCACATGTGTGCACAGACTAGTCTGTGATGACAAATGAACAATAAAATAGCTGGATTTCCTAAGTGTTTATTTATCATCTATGTTCACTTGTCTGAAGAAACTAGCCAAATGAAGCATACTCTGGAGAGTTGTTGAGTCTGTGTGTGGGTGTAACATGAGGTTTTGCTTGTTGGGGTTTCTATCCTGCCCAGTTCCCGCAGCCATTTAGCCCCAAAGAAAATCACACAGAGGACTCCATAATATTATAAACTGATTGGCCCATTAGCTCAGGCTTCTTATTAGCTCTTGTAGCTTATATTAACCCATTATTCTTATCTATGTTAGCCACAGGGCTCAGTACCTTTTTCTGTGGGGCAGGTCATATCCTGTTTCTTCGGTGGCCTAGGCAGGACTGCCAAGAGAGCTTCCTTCTTCCCAGAATACTCCTGTTCTCATTGCCCCACCTCTACTTTCTGTCTGGTTTTCCCACTTATACTTCCTGCCTGGCTATCAACCAATCAGCATTTATTTAAAATATAATTGACAGAATACAGACAATTCTCCCACACCACTTCCCCCTCTTTTTTTTTTTTTAAACAAAGGAAAATATCCATAGTTCATTTTTTGGGAATGTGGGCATAGTATTCCAGGCTACTTCCAGCTGGTTGGGGATGCTGATAATCTTATGGGGATCTAAAGAAAATTTAGAGTTATGATCAAGTCCTGACTGGAGTATCCTGTGAGGCTTGATCATCTCAGGCAGCAGTCTTGAATCTGTTCTGGATGTAGAACTCAGACATCTGGGCCATCTGTTCCTACTGGAGATATCTCAGGAGGTCTTCCTTAATCAAACCTGAGTTTTCTTAACTCAGAATGAATCCACAGCCTCTCATTTCTTGTGGAAACAAAAGCAAAATCTCTTCTCCAAAGTAACATACCTTTTGACTTCAATTTTGAAGTCAAGGTATTTTCAAAATACCTATCTTGGATTAATTTAGCAGTATTTATAAGCAAATATCTTTTAGCAGCTGTTGTTCCTTCCTCAGCATTCAAACAATTCAAAGAGAGCATAATAACATGCAGTATCAATATTCTCTGTGTATTTTTCATCTTTACATGGCTTTATTTTAACCTCTATTTCTTTTATTTTTACTTTTAACTTTTGGCTTTTTGAGACAGGTTGTCTGTGTATCTTTGTCCTGAAACTCCCTCTGTAGACAAGGCTATCCTTGAACTAACAGAGAATCGCCTGTCTCTGTCTCCCCAGTGCTGGGATTAAAAGTGTGTGCTACCACACCTTGAAGTCACAGAGGTCACTCTACCTCTGTCTCCTAAATGTTGGAATTAAAGGTGTGTACCACCACACCCAACTACTCTCTTTCTTTCTTTTTTATTTTAAGGATTTTAACCTTTTTTTAAGCCTGCATATATTTTTAACACACTGTAAACCATTTAGAGGTTTTCTTTGTCTTTGAATCTCTCTTTACTGAATATCTCTCTTTTTCTGACCACATGAGTCTTTAATTTACCAAGCAATATAGGTAGGATTAAAGCCATAGGTTTGATGGCTGGATCCAGGCCATTCCTTAGCTTTCTGTGATTCCAGCTTCATGGTGGAGGTACCAGCTGTAGCCATGTTCACTGCCACAACTCTACAGTGTTTCAAGGTCCCTGCCAGCAAGCAAGCTGCAACAGTGTGCTCACAAACAACACTCAAATGCTCCATAGTCGAACTACCTGCCTGAAAGACTTAGAGTTTGCCCTGGCAGGACGGCCCAGAAAGCCAGCATTTTAAAACGGCACAGCTTTTTTCCTGCTACGGCTGAAAACTGAAAAGCATGCCATCAGCTTTTCATCAACATCATTTAAGTGTTTCATGGCAGGACCTCTTAAAGAGCTGCAGGGTTTTGCTGCTAAAGCTGAGTCAGGAAGCCTCTCTTAGATGAGAGTGCTTGCTTGCCTCTAGCAAGCAGAGCAGACCCGAGAAATTGCTGGTACCAAGAAAACATGCTTTACTCTATTCTTTTCTGTCTAGAATTACTTCCTGAGCTCTCTCAGGCTTTAAGTGGTTGCAGTTATCCACACATTGGGCAGCCATTTGTAACATGAGGTTTTGCTTGTTGAGGTTTCTATCCTGTCCAGTTCCTGCAGCCATTTAGCCCCAAAGAAAATCACACAGAGGTCTCCATATGTGGGTGTGCAGGACCAGATTTAGGATTCTTCTGATGCTTTTTTAAGGTCTTCTCACCATAAAATGCAAAAACTGAAAAGGATTGCTTTCACTTCCCCATTTTCCCAACAATGAGATTATAGGTGCAGAGATTATCTATTTATTTATATATAATTTATATATATAATATAATTATTATATTATTTCTAAAATTCTGCTACTATTCAGATAAGTAATTAAGTATTTGAAAAGTATTGCAGTAACACCTACTCTAATTTGTGAGTATGAATATATTCAAGGTTTAATGAAAATATATTTAAACATTTATTTTCATCAGATTTTCAAGGACCAAGAAGTTGTTCTAAATACTCTAGAAAATTATTGTGAAAATGTTTTTCACAGTAGGCCATACCCTCAAAAAGTTCCAAGACATTCATGGAAATGAAATTAATTCTCTCAATACATATGTATCCTTTAAAATATATTAAGGGTATATAAAAGTACAGTGGATAATTGAGATCATGTATAATTGCATAACCTGCATATATAAGTACTCTAAGAATACACATCTTATTAATTTTATATTCTCATAATTATAATAGAACTATGACTTAAAGTCTCAAACTCAGGCATGTACTCAGCTATATACACAAAGAGACTTTACTTTCCACCAACTGCTACCAAAGTTTTCCCTTCCTGATTCACCCTTACCCCACCCTCTATGTGTAGGACTGTAACAGCTGAAAAACAGGGAGTCTGGATACGACCCACTTTCTTGTTTTCTCATATTAACCTTACCTGGGGCCACCTGTTCAACACTAGCTACGGGAAGGACAGGTAAAGAATTAAGGTGGAAAGGGGACCAGTGCAGGACCCAGTGGAGGTCTGAAGTTTTTACAAGACTGGGACTCCTTCTCCCAGTCCTGTAAGCAGTCTCAGGTCTTGTACCAAGTGGGTAAAGGTATACTGTTTATTGCTGTCATAACAAATTGCCACAAACTTAGTAGTTTGAAACATTTTCCATCTTATAATTTTGTAGGCTAGACATCTAGTAGGCCCACAAAGCGGCCATAAACATATCCGCCATCATGTCCACGTTCCTGAAGAGCTGCTTCTAAGCTCCTCTAGGCGGCTGGCAGGATTCTGCTCTCCTCCACCTTCAGGCCATGGGTAGAGAGTCATGCTCTGAATCTCTCTGACGTCAGCTCTACATATTTTCCATGTTTAAGGCCCCCGGAAGTTTATTGGGCCCACTAATTAATCTGTAATAATTGATAATTGCACATATTTATCAAATCTGCCAAGTCCTTCCGGCTGTCTACAGTGACTGTTACATTGCAGAGGTTATGGTTTGTACATCTTTGGCTGGTGCTACTGCCCTTTCCAAGAAACCATCAGTGAGTCCAGGGAAAGTATTGCTGCATTCTCTATGTGCAATGGGTTATTTCCAGGAATCCTCTGCTACAGGCTTGGCTTTTGAAGTCTTTGAAGGAAATGTCCATCATGGCTGATACTCTCTCTAGGATGTGATCTAGTTTCTATAGAGATGGAAGGTTGGATTGGGGAGTGAAAGGGAGCTCTGCCATGGCCCCTTTTCCCTGACTCCAGCTGTTGGACGTCAATGAAGAACAGAGGTTGCTTGAAATTTAATAAGCTGTTCCTCTTTGAAAATCTTAGAACAGGCAGTTATACGACTTACAAATTTAAGTTTAGAACAAAACATTCATTCGTAGATGCTTAGCTGTGATATGTCTGTAAGCTGTACCAATCACCAAGATACGAGGTGTTTAAGAAGAGGACAAACATTTTTCATATCCAAATCTACGACCTCATTTTTATATTGTTCCATACATGTCATTTTCTAGAATAGCTATCAGCACTTTGTAAAAATCTACAAGGTAATAATGAATATATATATATATATACTCTATAATAAATGCATACAACAATATACTGTTTTCAGAATTTTTAAATTTTGAAGAGCATGAAAAATAATACATCATCCAATGCTTTCACATGCCTTTCTCAAATTCTGGTGCAAAACAGATGAGATCAGGTGAATTTGGGCTGGTATGACCATAGATATTGGTGCTAAACCGTGTGACAGAGAACCCACAGATCAAGTGGACACAGACTTCTAGAAACATTATTCCTCACTGTTGCTCTATACTCAAGCTTATTACTTGGATTCAGAACTGGGCAAAATAGTGATGCAAAAGTTTGTATAGAGTGGCTGTCCAAACTCTACCTGGTGCTCTTCTCTCGATGCCACTTCACCTAAGGGATGTCACTGCTTTGTGGCAGAAAGCGTTCTGCCATTGTATGTTACACTTCTTTTTTGTAGTGAAGAGAATTCTCAGGGCATTTCTTCCCTTCCTTTAGTAAGAGTCTCCTGCTGAAGGGAAGTCAAGAATCTGCCTCCTGGAATCCCCCATGTCAGAGGCCAGTATTAAAGCAAAAAAGCTGCCTTTCAGTGTCTGTTTCTTAACCTTACACTACCAGCTACTGCCACACTCTGAAAGTCAATCCTTTCTAGAGTGACCACCTTCTAATCTTGCCATCTTTTAATTTTTAATTAGATCATATGTAGTGGAAAGTGGGGCACTGACATGGATCACACAGGGAAGTCAGAAGACAAATTGTAGAGGATGAGTTCTCTCCTTTCACTGTGTGGGTCCAAGAGATCAAACTCAGACCATCAGACTTGGTGACAAGCAACTTTATTAGCTGAGCCATCTCACCAGTTTAACCTTGTCATCTTAATTCTGTCCATCTTCTGTATTTCCTCAGATCCCATTACATTTATCCATGTTGTAGTAGTTAACACACCACAGTAGAAATCATCTACTTATTTATATTTAGTCCACAGGCAAGTATTTTTTGAAAATCACTTAATATTCAAAGTCAACCTAAAACTGTCTCATAGTGAATAGTTAATGAACACTGTATGAATGGATGGACAGTTTTAATAATACTAGGTCATCATAGAGCAGCAACCAGACCAGATTTAGCTTCCATGCTTGAGTCTATAGGTATTATGATGGAGCCCATTCTACCTATGCTGATCAACATATCTGACCCATAATGCCTCACTCTCTTTCTCCCCACTGAGGTAATGACTGTGAAGACGAAGTTGAGCAAAGGAACCAAGCAGTGTATAGACTCACCATATTGCCTAAGCCTGACGCATAAAGAGCATGACTCACATTAGTCGTGTCCATACTAGAAACCCAGAAGTACCCTGCCCGTGGTTTATAGTTAGCAGGAACTTACTACTATAGGCCTTGAGTGATTACTGTGTGTCTGTTTCCTAATGTGTATTGAGCTATGCAACAACATAAGCTTTACCACAAAACCACAACCCTATCAAAGAAGTAAGTACAGGGAGCATATGCTTCCCAAGAGGGATGACGATAATCCACTCATCCAAGATGGACTGAATGGCTCACGTGCCTCCCAAGCAACTCTTGAACTTGTTGTCAGCTTATAATTGTAGTATTGCCCATTCCTCCCTTTCACCTGCTGTGGTGCGCCATACTTATCCTTTAACAATGCCTCTGGATGAATCTGAAAGTCTCTTGGAGACCAGAACTATGTTTTATCTCCATCTGCACTCTGCCTGCTGTTAAATGTACGCAATAAATGAATAAGTTAAGGAATAAATGAATAAGTTAAAGACTATGTTGATTGCCTTATTCCATTTTCCACTGTTAGAACACCACATACTGGGTAATTTACAAACAATGGGAGCTCATTTGGATTATGATCCTAAAAGCTAGGAAGCCTGAGACTGAGGAGTCACTTCTAGTAGGACTTTCTTTCTGCCACAAATGTCTTTACATAATATTGACTCCTACAGTAATCAGATCCAAAACACATATATGCATGTAGACATGCACACACACACACACATAAATAACTGTTTTTTAAAAGTAAACTGGAGTTCCTATTTGTGCCCACAAAGCTAGTTTTAATTTAATATTCACAAATACCTCGAGGAAATAAGGCTAAATCTATCCATTTTATATTAAAGGAAATGTAAGGCACACAGAGGTGAAAGGACTTGCTAGGTTTACAGGTGCCAAGGGGCAGAGCTCAGATGAGACCACAGGTGTGACAGTTAATACTAATTATCAACCCGTCAGGACTCCCAGAGAGTCCCATGAAACACCAATGTTCATCTCTCTCTGCTTCCTGACTATGGACACTATATGGTTAGGTGCCTCACATTCTTGCCACTGTGACTTCCCCTCCATAATGGACTGTGTTCCCTGGAACTGTGAACCACAGTAGACCCCTCCTTTCTTAAATTACCTTTGTCACGTATTTCACCTCGTGTCTTAGGTAAGGTTACTATTGCTGTGATGAAACGTCACAACCAAAATGCAAGCCTGGAGACAGGGGTCTATTCTGTTTCCACTTCCATATCGCTGTTCGTCATCGAGGGAAGTCAGCACAGGAACTCACACAGGGCAGGAACAGATACAACACAGATGTGTACTGCTTGCTGCCTCTGGCTTGCTCAGCTGCTTTCTTATAGAATCCAGGACCACCAGGCCAGGGGTGGCACTGCCCACAACCTCAACTGTCTATCACTAATTAAGAAAATGCTCTACAGGCTTGCCAACAACCTCAAGTCTTTTTTTTTTTTTTTTTTTTTTGGTTTTTCAAAAGAGGGATTCTCATTATAACCCTAGATGTCCTGGAACTCACTTTATAGAACAAGCTGGTCTCAAACCCAAAGATCAGTCTGCCTCCCAAGTGCTAGGATTAAAGGCATGTGCCACCACCGCCCAACTGGGGGCATTTTCTTAATTGAGGTTCCCTGCTCCCAGATGACTTTAGCTTGTGTCAAGTTGACATACAACATACGACCATCTAGTATACCTCCGTAATGAGGAAAGTAGCTAACATACACAGCCCAACTGCCATGCTACTTCTGTTATGAGAGTCTCTACAACACCATCCAGTAAGGGAGTAGGCATTAACACGTAGAAAACCAGAACTACAGTCCTTGTGTGCTATATTTGGCTGTGAGTTATCTGGCAGCTGTGCAAAACAAATATGATAATTACTGAAGTATTCATTTTGAATTTGAAAGAGAGTATTCATTTATCTACACAAAAAGTAAAGTAAACTGTGGCCCTCTGTGACTGACATATAGGTGGCATCTGATCATCCCTTCCATTACGGTTTTTACATAAGAATTTAAAATGCTGTCCAAATGTAGCAAATGATCCTGTGTGGATGCAGATAAATAATGCCTAAAATGTCAAATTATAACAAAATTTTTAAGAGGTCTTCCAACAATGGGGGTGGATCTTACAAAGGGTATTGAACCCCACCCTGCCTTGTTCCCTAGCCTTGAGATGAATAGTTTTGCCATATGGTCCCACAATAATGTGATCATTGCTTCAAGCTCAAAACCAACAAGGCCATCTTACCATAAACTGAAAACTCTAAAAGTTTGAGCCAAAATTAGCCTCGTTTATGAAGCTCATCATCTCCAGTATTTTGTCACAGTACCAGAAAGCTGGCATCACCTATTACATACTGGTAGTGAGTAATGTAAAAGAGGATGGGGCAGGTTTCCTTCATCTTCTGACACATAAAAAACACTGTTGTGTAAAAGAGTATAAGTTAATATAATTTAGAAATAACTTCTATTTGTTCCTAGACTGTACTTCTGAGCATACTTTGAAGGCAAGCTGGATTATATATTATGTAACAATTATTACCTTTGGAGACCACAACCATCTGGGCTCAACATCCTCTTAGAAGAAATGTAAGTATGGCTACCAAGGCCACACACTATGATCAAAAACAACTGAAAGAGACAAAGGAAGAAGAAAAGCAGAGAGAATTTCCAAGTACTCAAAGCACTTACAGATAAAAATTTCACACTATTCAAAGGAAGTTAATGCCTTTTTATTCCGGTATTTAACTACAAGAAATAGTTTTTACAAGTATGTTTTTCCTTTCTCTGAATGATGGATGAGCCACCCATGTTCTAGAATTGTGGCCAGGTGACCAGCCTTGTAGGGTCCCCTAATTCCAAGTGCCTCTGAGACCTAATGGGGACTCCTCAAAGAACCACAAAACCAAACCTTTATGAGTCATTAGGATCAACTCTAGCAAGTTTTGTGACACCAGGTACCCATTGTGGTGTCAACCCCTTACCACACATGCCTCCGCCCTGTAGGCGGAGACTGCTCATTCATTTCCCAGCTGCCCAGACATGAATAATCACACAGAAACTATATTAATTACAACACTATGTGGTTGATATCTCAGGCATATTTCTAGCTATCTCTTACATCTTAAATTAATCCATTTCTATTATTTTATATTTTACCACAAGGCTTGTGGTTTGTTACCTCTTGCTTCTTGGGCAGCTATATGGCATCTGCCTCCTTTGGCAGCTACATGGCATCTCCTTGACTCTGCCTACTCTCTCTATATATCTCTGTTCAGATTTCCCACCTAGCTTTACTCTGCTAAGTCATTGGCCCAAATAGCTTTATTCATCAACCAATAAAAGCAATACATATACAGAAGGACATCCTATATCCCAGCCCCATTTTCTTTATTTATTAACAAAATAATAAATCAATTCTAGCTGCCATAGAGACTGATAGTTTTACTAAGGAAAACTATGAAATATAGAAGGTTGAGGGGAAAGTTGGGTTCTCCAAAGTGCTTAATGTTAGTCATGTTACAAGATGGCAACACACCAAGAATTTAGTTGCTACCATCTTTGTGCGAACTCAGCCTCAAGCTTTCTATAAAGTTTTCTTCAAGAGAAGGGCCACGTTTTCTTCATAGAGGAAAACAAACGTCCTGCCTGTGCTCTTAGAAGAATATGAACTTGGAGTATTTGAGAGTCAGGGAGGACTATGCTGCTAGCCAAGTAGTATTTATTAAGCACAGATGACAAACCTGAACTATACCTCCAGATGAAAAATGTGTGAATAACAGATGCATGTATCCAGCTTCCCACTTATCCACCCCATTTGAAAATCCCATGACCCATCATGTCCAAATCTGAATTCATTCAATGTCCATTAAAATAATGCTTCCTTGTAATTTTGATCATAGAAAATTCTATGCCCAACCTACAACCCACCCAGCAGTTAATTCTTTGTTCTTCTTTCTTACACATTGCTTCTCCTTCTCCAACACAATCTTGAATAAATCTTGTGATCATATTGTTTTCTGGTTTTAATGGCATTGCCTAAATTACTACAGCAATGACTTCCACTCTTGCTTTTTCTGGTTCATTCTCCATAGACCTCAGCCACCATGACTTTCTGGGAGATGAAGACAGAGAGAAACAGAGGTAAAAAGAGAGAAGGAAGAAGGATAGAGTAAAGTTTTTGAAGAGTCCTTAACACAGTGGGGTGCTCCCTCCTGGACCCTGGATCAGGCACAAGCCACACCCAAACATCTATTTTCACAGAGAGATCCTTTATTAGATGGGGGAGAGGAGTACGGTGGCTCTTTTCTGACACAGGCAATGCACAGAATAAGAAAAATGGGTTAATTTAAGATATAAGAGTTATCCAGGAATGTGCTAAGCCATTGGTCAAGCAGTGTTGTAATTAATATAGTTTCTGTGTGATTATTTGGGTCTGGGTGGCTGGGAATGAAAGAGTAGTCTCCATTTACAAAAATATGTTTGAAACCTTTTGGCTATGGTTATACAATTGCTTAACATCCAAATTGCAAGATTGGATTGGGGAATTAACATTCAGTGGGCAGGATTGCTCTTGTTGAATATGTGGCTGGCATCATAAGAAATGACTACATGATCCAAAAGGTAAAACTTGACTTCTGCATAAAGGTGCACCAATAGTGAGTATTGGCTAATTTGTATAGTGGCAGGATTTAGGGAGAAGTTGACATTTTGGCAGTGAGGAGAAACTCAAGAGAATAGAGCATTAGATTCTGGGAGCTAGAAACTAGAAACATACTTGGGAGGGTTAGAAAATGGTGTTCTCTTGAAATGGAGTTATCCTCACTCAGGTGACCAACTATAGAATACTGCTCCTCTATAAAGAAAAATGAAATCATGAACTTTGTGGTAATTGGATGGAACTAAAAAACATATTGAGTGAGGTAATTCAGACCAAGAAAGACCACCTCGTTCTCAGTTTTTATCTTGTTTTGAGTCACAGGCAGTTATTATCTATAATAAATCTACTCTCTCTTGCTCTCTCTCTCTCTCTTTCTTTATTTCCATGTTCTTTATCCCATAAGAGCTTATTGTAATATGCCCACTATATGTCTGTATGTGTATGTGTATATATTTCAAAGATATAGATCTAATTTTATTATATAATCTACAAATATATTAAAAGTATAAATATATTTAAATATAGTATTTCTTTAGGTATTTATGTGTTTTAAATTTACTCAGATCAACCTTCTGAATTAATCTCTTGTCAGCACTTCTTCAGATGGACACATTTATAAAACTATTACAGAAGTTAACTTAGAAAGGCAAGAAGAGATAGGTATTCAACAGAGCCATGAAGAGGACAGAATGATATGATCATCTAGCCTGGTGAAAAGAGTCTAACAAGGGATGGAACAATACTTAATCAATGACTCTGAAGTTCCTTAACAATGATGAGATTTATACTTAGATATAAAACATTAAAAGAGAGCTATCAAATATTGCTTTCTCTCATTGCATGTAAATGGGAACTAAGTAACACAGGAACAAGGATGACTGAGAAAACAAATTACCACCCCCCTTGGACATTGCATTGAGATTCAAAGAACCTCAACCCAAGGCAGGTACAGATCTACTTGGAGGAGAGACAGTTCAGAAAATTACTTCTTTGCTTTTCTAATGTCATGAAATAAAACCTTTTAAGGCCATCTTTCAGGCTGCGTTTCTCAAGAGGCGCTCTATAGTTGACAGGCCTATTCATTCTTGAAATTAAACTTGTCTTCAGAATGTCAACCTCCACTCATAATGATGCTACTGGAAGTGTTCCACCACAAGCTGGTAAGCATTAGTACCCTAAAGTAAGCCTTGCCACACAGAGAGAGAGACATGTGACATGCACTAGGGCATCTTTTGTCATTTCTTTTCCTCCCAGAACATTGCATATTCTGCCAGAGTTCCATCCACATGATTCTGAGGCCTAAGTCACTGGCTTAGCTTCTGTTCAAGTAGATGATGGCAAACTCTAAAACAAGATGGCCAATTTGGAAGCTCCAATAGTTCAGGCTGGATTGTCATCACCTCCAAATCTGGCTCTATAAATTCTACAAGTTTCTCATTAGAGAAGTGTCCGCCACCAGTTTGGAATTTTAAAGTATCCCTTTTGAATCTGGGTGTATTATTCTGGATTCTCTAGAATAATAGAACTTACAGAATGAATCTCTCTATAAATAAAATGAGAATTGATTAGAACAACCTTCAGGCTGTGGTCCAGTTAATCCAACAATGGTTGCCTATGAACAAAAGGTCCAAGAGTCCAGTAGTTCTTCAGTCCAAGGAGCTGGATATCTTAACTGGTCTTCAAGTATGTCAGAATCTGGAAAACATAGGTTCTAATGCCAGTGAAGGAATGGACTTGCTAGCAAGGTAAGAGCAAGCAGATAGAGTGAAGGGAAGCTTCCTTCTTCCATGTCCTTTTATAGACTGCCAGCAAAAGGTATAGCCCAGATTAGAGTTGAGTCTTCTCACCTCAAAAGATCTGTATTAAAAGTATGTCTTCCTATCTCAAAGATCCAAATCAGAAGTGGATTTTCTCACTTCAAAGGATGTAACTAAGCAAAAATTCCTCACAGATGTGCCCAGCTGTTGTGGAATTTCAACCCCTTTAGCCAATGGCTTTTGGGGTTATGAGCCCTAAGGCGTGGTCTTGTCTGTTTACATGGCTGTTTAAAAGCTGATTGGAGGGCTCTCTTATTCTCTTGCTCTTGCACTCTCTCTTGGCGGGGTAGAGAGCAAGTGGCGAAGAGGCAGCGCAGTTGGTGCTCTTCACCCCCGGGCAGGAAGGCTGCATGAGGCAGCTCAATCAGTAGCTGTGTCTGACTTGTTCTGTATCTGTAAATTTGTCTTTCCATTGCACCCCTTAATAAATTGTGGGTTCTCACATCACCCAGCCATTTTGGGGGTAATTTAATTCCAAACATAGTCAAGTTGACAATCAACACATGTCTTTAATAGCTCTTTGGAGACTAGTGCATGATTGTTGTGAGTTTGAGGCCAGCCTAGGCTACACAGCAAGCACCAGGACAACCAAGGCCTTGTCTCAAACAAACAAAAAAAAAGTATTGTCTTTTGGTTTATTATCTAATATTTGAGGGTATAAATTAACTAATGATAATGTAGGATCTGGCCTTTAACATGAAATAACTGTTTTAGTTACTTTTCTATTGCTGTGAAGAGGCACCATGACCAAGTATCTTTCCCATTTGAGGTGAGGTACGATGTACTCTAGTCTAGGGGAAAGAAGCAACAGATAAGCAAGAGGGAAAACTCAACCCACTGGTCCTCATCTTTTGTTTCTAGGGTATGAATTCTTCTTCAAAGGGCAAATGAAGAGGAAGAGAAAGAAGTATCAATACTGGGACCATTCTATTAATAATGAAGTTTCTTTGCTGTCCCGATTTCACTTTTGGTTTAATACTCCTTTGTCAAGCACCTTTTCAGGATTCAGTTCACCAGGCCCCTTTCAGTGGGCTTTGGTAGTAATGATAGAACAGCTATTGCTGGGGCCCCATCTCTTTTAAATCTGAACACTGGTGTGGGTTGTCTGCCTGGAGAAAGTTGGTGAGTAATGTTTTCTGGGTTTATCTTTCTCTGAGTGCCTTGTAATTTGATCATTTCCTGTAGAATTCATTCCAAGTGACCCCCTGATCAGACAGCTGTACTCAATTCACCTCTTCCCCCACTCCATAGTTTAGATCTCTGGAAACTGTTGAGAAAGAAAAAGACATATTTCCAGCAACACTACAGACCATTGCAATGCTGTGAGCTGTCTCAAGGCCTGCAGTGCCAGAAGAAAGTTCTAAATTAACTCAAACTTGGTGGAAATGGTGGTCCTTTGTCTTTCTGGTTTAATTGTCATTAGCCTGACTGTTATTGTTAACTTTTCTAATGGAGAAAGGAACCAGAGCCACCTTAGGCAACAGGTGTGGATTTAGCAAATAACCAACCATGGTTAGAAAGTTCTCCCACAGGAGCTAGAAGAGGGGAGCTGAAGCACCAGCAAACAAGCATGAGGACAAAATCGAGTCTGTTTTCCCTGCCACAGCCTCTGGTTTTTCTTTCAGAAGAATCCTCAGAACAAAGTCAAAGAGTAGCTACCTCTTCACAATTAAAGATTGCTGTTTTCTGCTTTTAATAATCTATTTATTCATATTTTATACCTGTGGGTGCTGTATCCCCCCAAACTGGAGTTAGAGGCAGCTGTGAGCAGTCATGTGGGTGTTGGGAACCAAATGTGAGTCCTCCAAGAGAGTATCAAGTGTTCTTACCTACTGAGCCATCTCTCCAGGCACAACTATTAAGCTTTCTACCACACCATAGGTTTTTTTCATTTGGTTCCATGATGGGCCTTTCCAGACCCACCTAATATATATAATCCAGGAAGCCTTCACATAACCTCCAGGAAGAACCTTCATCATTGTGACATCCCAAGATGAGGTCACTTGTCAATCTCACCCTATGTTTATGCATAGAGCTCTCTTGTCTGAAGAGTGAGTGCTTCCAGGGATGAGGGGTTGGGGGGAGAAACTGTCTTATTTTTTCTCTTCTGCCTAATAAAATAAAAGTAATTTTTTATTTAGAGTCAGTGCATTTTCATCCAATTTCAGATAAACATTTAGTGATATTTTAAGAGCTTCTAGAAAATATTCTGATACATTGTTTTACTTGGTTCTCAACATTCTCCATGTGGCAAGGGAGGTGTTTTCGGCACTCTTTCTATTATATCAACATTCAAATGAAAAAGTTCTAGATGGACGTGGGCATGGTAATGAAACATTTACTTGGCACTGAGAACATTCTTAATGCCACTGATACTTGAGATAAAATGGTCAGTATGTGTTATATATTCCACTGGAAGGAGAAAAGAAAGACAAGGAGGGACTTAGTCTTTATCTTTAAGGAGCAGGCATGTGATAGCCTGAAGGGAGTGAGGAAGGAGGGGAAACAGCCACAGAAAAGCTGTGTAGAAGCAAGATGCTGCCCGAGAGGAGGCTAATCAAACAAGAGACTATTCTTCAACCATGGCAGAGGGTCAAGGGTGTGGAAAATGGAGCTATGCTCCGGTTTCCTGACTTTGGTTTGGGCTTAATGAAAAAGTCTTGACTTTCGGTTTTGATATTGTTTCTGAGAATTGTTACTTTCTAACTTTTCCCTGGCCATGATTTTATCAAGATCCACCTAGGCTTAGGTCTGAATCCCCATAAAGTTGCCATCACTTGCAACATTCTACTGAAAATACATATAATTCTCTAACAGTTGAAAGAGAGAATTTACAGTTGTTGGCACCTAGATTTCTCAGAAAGTATCTTACTTTAAGACGCACTGGCCTGCTCCTCCCCGATACCATTGTATGTTATTTGTCAACCAGTTTATAACTGCCAAGATTTAGAAAACTAGGTCATCTCATAATTGTCTTTGTTTCTTGTACTGCCTGTCTCTTGTGGTTTTTCTTCCTATTTTCCCGTAATTACATGCTACTGTCCTTCTCAAAGATAAAATTCCAATTTCCATTGCTTTCTGATCTTCACCAATCACTGAAAATATAGTCTGCATGACTCAGGACATTTGTCTTGGGGCTTTAAGTCAGCTGGTATGGAGAAATGTAGATCATATTTCAGAAAGTGTATTCTGCAGAGTACTGATGGGATCTCTTGAAAATTTTATTCTGTTATTAGATAAGTTGGAAGCTATTTAATGAAATCACATTTTTTTCTGTGCAACATTGGCACAGTAAGTTCCATCAAGTCAAAATTGTTACTGTGTCCCCTGTGCCTAGTAGAGAGTCTGATACTTGAGATGTACTGATTATTCCTTAAGACAGTAATTTTTACAGAAAGACAATTATCACATGTACTCACTCATAGGTGGTTTTTAAACATAAAGCAAAGAAAACCAGCCTATAAACCACAATCCCAGAGAACTTAGACAATAATGAGGACACTAAGAGAGGCATACATAGATCTAATCTACATGGGAAGTGGAAAAGAGAAGATCTCCCGAGTAAATTGAGAGCATGGGGACCTTGGGGGAGGGTTGAAGGGGGAAGGGAAGAGGCAGAGAGGGGAGCAGAGAAAAATGTAGGGCTCAATAAAAATCAATAAAAAAGACAGTAATTTTTAGAGTCTTTATCAGCATCGAACCTATTATAAATGTCCAAGAAAGGAGTGCTATATGCAATGTGATGGCTGCTTTTACGTCAACTTGACAAAAGCTGGAGTCATCTGAGAGGAGGGAACGCCAGTCTATACAGCATTTTCTTAATTAGTGATTGATGGGGGAAGGCTCAGCACATTATGGGTGGGGCCAACCCAGGGCTGGTTTAAAAAAAAAAAGGCAGGCTGAGCAAACTTGTAAGCAGCACTCCTCTATGGCCTTTACATCAGCTCCTACCTCTGGGCTCCTGCCCCGTCTGAGTTTCTACCTTGACTGCCTTCACTGATGGACTGTGATGTGAGTGAAATAAACCCTTTCCTACCAAGTTGCTTTCGGTCATGGTATTTCATCACACCAATAGAAACCCTAAGTAAAGCACATCATCTTTCCCTTTTTCCCCGTCCCAAGACACATGGCAAAATTGATGTTTGTCAACTCTCACTAAATTAATGTTGAAGCCTCTTCTGTACTAATTGAGTCTTTTGTTATATTTATTATAAAACACTTTGAGGGAGAACAAAAGTAAAAATGTTTTGAGCCATTAATAATATTTCTTTTTCTGAATAATAAAATGACCTGTGTTAAAATATTTTGACATATGTGAACGATCACCACAAATTCATATTAGCTTAATAATTTATAAATAATGCTTAGAAATATAAAGAGCTGGTTTTTTAGAGAAATATTGGAATCAGCATTAGAAGAAAACATGCCTTTTTTTTAGAGAGTGAACTAGTGACCCAGTTATATTCTCTCATTTTCTCCTAGTTAGATGGATATGTGGTACTCGCCCTTCCAGCTAAACATGAACCTGTGTTCTGTTCACAGTCTCTTGTGTCCTCACCCTCCTCATATCCTTTCTGAGACATTTTTGTAAGTGGCACAACTGTCTTGCAGAAGTAAATTTCTAGGTCGGCTCTTAGTGTGAGGAATCTCTGTACAAGGACTTATGACCATGTTTCATCCATCTAGGCCCTCCATGAGGACTTCAGTGCAACCATTTCCTCTGCCTTGAAGACCCTCAGCCTCTTTCCCTTTCTGTCTAGCTGATTCCCCTGTCCTTGAGGAAGCAATATGAACACTTATTCCTCTTTCATAGTCTCTATTCTTCACTCAAAACACTCAAGGTTCAGAAGAGCTTGTGACTTTAGGGTTTTCTTAGATACATCTGTGTGTACCTCTTTGCAGGGATCCATTCAAGAATCAGTGAACAGAACCTCAATATGAGAAAACATTAATGAGAAAGAAGAATAGCAAAGATCCAGAAATAATGTGATGGATGTCAGTAGTTCCTAAACATCACAGTGCTTGCCTCATGTCCGAAGGACAAAAGGAAGCTATGCGTTGTTATTTTAGAATTTGCTTTCCGTGTTCTGAGATGATCTCTTCCCTTTTCCTAAGCCTTTTCCCCCCTCTTATACCTTTTTAATGGAAAAATACTCTACAGCGGTAAAGCATGAGGAAAGCTCCAGAAAACCTCTGACCACAAGTTTTTACAAGAACCCTGTAAAATCTTTATATTTGTGTGTACTGGCTGGTTTTGTGTGTTAACTTGACCAAGCTAGAGTCATCACAGAGGAAGGAGCCTCAGTTGAGGAAACACCTCCTAATGAGATCCAGCTGTAACGCATCTTCTCAATTATCAATGGGGGAAGGCCCAGCCCATGGTGCATGGTGCCATCCCTGGGTTTATGGTCCTGGGTTCTATAAGAAAGAAGACTGAACAAGCCATAGGAAGCAAACCAGTAAACAGCAACCCTCAATGGCCTCTGAATCAGCTCCTGCATCCAAGACCCTTCCCTGTTTGAGTTCCTGTTCTGACGTCCTTCAATGATGGACTATGGTCTGGAGTGTAAGCCAAAAAAATCCTTTCCTCCTCCAATTTGCTTTTTAATCATGGTGTTTCATCAAATCAATAGTAATTGAATAGAAATTTATGTCTGAATCTGTCCTATTATGAATCTGTAATTCTTTACTGTCCAGGAGCATTTCTTAAAATGTTAAGCACTTCTTAAAAACTTCAGCTACACCATTGTTAGGGGTAATATGGTACCTCCTGTTTGCCTGCCCAGTCTAAAACTTAAGCTGCATAATTACTATGATATATATGGTAGTTCCTGCTCATTCTGCACAGTCCAGCACGGCAGAGCTGCTTGCATCTCTGAGCCACACACACTGCCCCAGTCTCAAGCATACAGCCAGTCCATGTCGCCATTAAGCAAGCTGCAACAGTCTGCTCACAAACCTCATTCAAATGCTCTGTCTCCCGAAAGAGCCAGAGGTCACACTGGCAGCATAGCCCAGAAAACTGGCATTTTTAAACTGCATGGATTTTTTTCTGCTACAGCTGAATCAGGAAAATCTCTCTTAAAGCAGTTGCAGCAAGCCATCAGCAAACAGCAAGAAGCTGTATTAAACTCAATATATTTTTTGTCTAGAATTAAGCTCTCTCAGGTTTTTAGGTGGATTTAGGTAGCCCCAATTTGTAACAGGAAGGCCGCTTATTTGTCCCAGCCACCCAGAACTGAAATAACCACACAGAAACTGCATTAATTAAATCACTGCTTGGCCCATTAGCTCTAACTTCTTATTGGCTAACTCTTACATCTTAATTTAACCCATTTCTATTACTCTGTATATTGCTATGTGGCAGTGCCCTACCAGCAAAGATTCAGCATGTCTAACTCTGGCAACTCCATGGTAGCTCTCTGACTCTGCCTCCTTTCTCCCAGCATGCCATTTAGTTTTCCCTGCCTAGTTCTGTTCTGCCCTATCAACAGGCCAAGGCAGTTTCTTCATTCATTAGTGGTAATTACAGCACATAGAGGGGACTCCCACATCACCCTAACTTGTTGCACAATTAATTAAAACCCAGAGCAGGTATTGCAGTTCAACCTGAAGGTCAGAAAAGCAAAACAGCCAGCCACTGGCTCTTACCTCTACCTCAGTCTGAAATGGCAATCCTGCTTCAAGGAATCTCAGAAAGAGACTGTGTCTGAGAGCTGTCTCCCCCCATCTTATATTCCTCTCTAGAGCTGAGATTAAAGGCATGCACCACTACCACCCAGTTTCGATGGCAAATTAGCATGGCTACTGGGATTTAAAGTGTGCATCACCACTGCCTGGTCTGTAAGGCTGACCAGTGGCACTCTTTTACTTTTTACTCTCTGATCTTCAGGAAAGTTTTATTTATTAAAATACAAATGAAATATCACTACAGTAACTAAGACAATGTGGGTGTGGGTTTTTTTTTTTGAGGATAGAGTATAGAAAAAAGATGAGAAAACACAGAGAATTTTATTTTCTCTGCCAATTTTTAGCATGCAAATATCAGGAAGGACCTAAGGAAACATGGAAGGCTGCCTGGTACTTGTCTCTGTTTCTGGCTGTGTTCAAGAATGTGATGAGTCATGAACACATGAATTTTAGACTGATTCTTCAACTTGTTACATACACCAATGGTCAAAACTAATCAAAGGGCCCTGACTAACACAAAGCAACTAGGAACGAAGAGAACTGTGTGTATGAATATGTCTTTCTAAAATGTATACACTGAAGCCATACCTCCCTATATAAAGACAATATTGGAGCATTAAAAGAATTGATAGAACTTTGTCACAAGATCTAAAAATGCATTCTAAATTATAAAAGATCTGTCACACCCAAATCCAGATTGGTATGAGCCAAAATCAAGTATCATACTGATTTGACAAAGAGCCTTCAAAATGACCTGGAAGACCACGATAAATTTATAATTATTAACTTACAACTGATATGAAAAATGACATTGCAAGGGCCTGCTTCTGTCACTTTCCCTACCCATCCCTTTCTATCATTGGCTTCTTCCCACATACTAAGGAATGTCAGTGTTGTTATATATACATTACCCTAACTTACACATCCAGCTCTATCCATAGCCCTTCTTGCCCCCACTTCATCCCATCCCTGTTATAAACTGCTACTACATGGCTACTCGGAGTTCTAGGAATGTACATCCCACAACTGTTCTTTATCTTTGAAGGATAGATACAAGGAAGAGGCCCCACAAGTCTGAAAGCACATAAGCCCAGAAGTCTATAAAGATTTAGCCAATTTGTGACCACTTGGTGTAGGCAGACTTTTCTTTCCCACCTGCCAGTTCCCAAAAAAAGCTGGCATGGCGACTGAATATTAGTTATAAATGCTTGGTCGATAGCTCAAGTTTATCACTAACTAGCTATTACAACTCAAATTAACCCATTTATAGTAGTCTACATTCTGCCATGTGGTGTTACCTCTCTTTTATCTTTTACCTCCTGTTTCCTTCCATGTCTGTCTGGTGACTCCTCTGACTGTGTGCTTCTTTCTCCCAGTTGTCCTTAGTCTGGTTCTCCTGCCTAACCTTATCCTGTCCAGGTATTAGCCTTCTTTATTAAACCATTCACAGTGGAATTTATACAGTGTACAGAAGAATTTTGGCCCTGCTAACTCTTCACCTGGAAAGGATGCAGCCAAGGGAAGGGTAGCATGGAGTTCTAGCTGACCACATTGGTCCTGGGGTCCTTGGTAGGTACACATGTTCCTCACACCCAACACACCCAAGCAAAAACTCTTCTTGGTGGACCTCATCAAACTTCTAGATATTTTTGTTGTTGGGCCTCTTCTTTCCCCCTCCCCACAAGAAGAATCTATTGAGTTATTGCTTTGAGGATATCTGGGGCTCAGCCTGCATGGCCTCTACACATTCTGAAGACTACCTCAGTGAAAATAGGACACTGGAAGCTAAAGGTCTTGTCTAATCTAGATCAGCTGTCTAGTCAATAGCTATAAACCACCAGGAAATGAGGCACAGATAGGAGGAAAGGATGCACCTTCATGTCAGGGTAGGAATCTTCTAGGGTTTTAACTTTGGACCAGAATTTATAACTGTGACTTTTTTTGATAAATACTAAAGGTAAAAATAAAAATGGAGCCTATTTTAATCAAGCATGCTAGAAGAAAGGTTGCATTCTTGCTAGAAAGAGTATTGCAATGTACTGTCATAGTAAAATGATCAAAGTGTGCAGCCATAGATGTACAGATAATCATGTTTTTAAAAGTGCAGGACAGTGTTACAATCCATTTGTAAGAGATGTATTAGTTCTTTGTCATGTGGCTGTGACCAATCCCTGATAAGAAAAAAAAGGGAAGAAGTGTTGTTTCAACTCACAGTTTAAAGAGACACGTTCCATCATGATGGAGAAGACACAGTGGCAGAGGTGTGCAGTAACTGGCCACACTGAGTTCACCATCAACCATAGCATGCCCATAAAATGGGACCAGATTATAAAAACTCAAAGCGGGTCTCAGTGACCCACTTCCTCTGTCTCCTAAGGTCAACAATCTTCCAAAGCAGAGCTACTAGCTGGAGACCAAGTATTCAAACACACAAACCTGTGGATGACATTTTATGTTCAAACCACCAGAGACACCTGGAAATAGAAAAAAAAAGAGCACAAAAATGTAAACACAGCTGTTACCTCACCCACTGCCACTAGCTTCTGTAGAATAATAATTAGCTGTGTTAGAGCAATACAGTATTCCAGATATTACTCTGCTTGCTCTGCATTGATTATCCAAGCAAGGCTCTTCATTGGCATTTGCAAGATGGAGCGCGTGCCTAGTTCTTGATGGAGCCAGTGATATTAGAGAAACATGGGTTCTGTCTTTAGGCTATTCATCTCGTTAATAAAAAAATTAAGAATGGATTCAAACCCAAAGCATGAGATAATTTTATTAGTGCATAAGAGAAAAATGCCCTAGGGCAGGCAAACTGCATGCCCCAGCAGCTGCCCAGAGGAGTGAAATGAAGGAGAGGGGGAAAAGACATGGCATTTAAATTAAGTTGGCATGGAGGTCAGCCACATGGGGGAAAGAGGGGCTTTAGAGGTGGAATGAGGGAGCCCAAATTACCAGAATAAGATACTTGAGTGTCTGAAAGAAAGAGACAGAAGAAAGAAAAGTTTCAGAAAAGTGGACAGACACAACAAACCTCATGGCAGCTTATAGGAACCGTTCTAAGGGGCAGGAATTCTGGGTAGGAAAAGCATATTACCTCATTAAAGGATGAATTATTGCTACCTCTTTAGCATGACTTGAGGTTAACCTACCTTCTAGGGGTGGCCCCCTTCCTGAGTGGAGTAGTCTTTAGTCAAGCCATTGGCCCTGCCCACTGAAATGTTAATTTTCCACTCAGACTAAGGATTTCACCCTCTTGAGCAGAGGAAATCATCTTGCCTTAATGGGCCTTTATGGCTGCTGTAACTTGAGGCCAGACATCATTTCTCTAGAACTTACACACCAGCTACCCAGCCCTTCCACTCTCTGAATTCACACTGTGCACAGAAAGAAAAGGCTGCAAGTTTTATGGCCTCAGATGATTGTACTTAATCTTTATCATTTCTAAAATAAGGACATTATCTCTCTCTTTGTACTCTTCAAGGAAGGAGTTGTAGAAAGCGCTCAGATTAATGACAGCATAACCCAGAATTTAGTAGGTGTGAATTCCTTCCTTTTCTATGTCCTCTTTCTTGCTCTGCCTGGCTACTTTGTATTCTTTCTTCTACTTGGACCTGCGAGAGCAGGATAATATCACTTCTCCTTTGGCATGTGTACAAACCAAATGCCTCCCCTCCTGTCTAAAGAGCTTCCACTACTACCATCACCAGGTTGCTGGCTTTGTTTTTGTACAGCACCAAGTCTTCCTTTATGAGCAGGGTGTAACTTTCGATTCATGCAAATGAAAGCAGAAGCCTCTCTGGGTCATTGCAACTCTGTCATCATCCCGGGAAATGTTCTTTTTGCCGAAGTCAGCGGTTCTGGATTGACAGAGGGAGTCTTCTCCTAGGGACCTTCGCAGTTCTGTTCCTGGGCAGGCAGTTTACAGGCTGGCATTTGGTTATTCTGGGTTGATTCCTGTGTGCTGCCACTGTGAGATCCCTGATATTCTAGATGGGTCCAAAATATACAGCGAGAAGTCAGGTATTGGCACAGATCTAGAGGGTCTGCTTCCATGCTCAAGAACAAGCCAGTTCATTCTTTGTTTAATGTATCCAAGACTAAGTGCCTGGGGGGGGATCACTTTATTCTATAAACATCAATTAAACTAAGTGAACAGAAATACAGATTTCCTCCCTAGGGCTGACTCCATTCTGATGTGGATTAAAACAAACAAAGTCTGCGCACTAAAGCCAACCTATGGAAAATCCCCTCTGACTGTTCTGCCCGCCAAAGAGATTCCTCCTGGGGCTGGCCCGAGTTGTTTGCATCACAGTCGCTCCCAGCCCCAGTTGCATCATTGAGAAGCGGAAGCCCCAGAAGAATCTTATCTCAGACAATCTTTCTGCCAATCCTAACAGGGCTTTTAAAATCGAAACCAACCATCTGCTTCCCGGGCTTGTTGCATTCCAAGGGACGAGCCGCAGCTGCTTGCTCCATCAGCCAAGCAAAGGAAGGAGCTTTAGTTTCAACAACGACAGACAATTCCCTCCTGTGGGGCTTTGGGAACTCCAGATGCTCCCTCAAACTTGTTGACTTGACATGTCCTAAATTTTCTCAAGTTCCTAAGCCTTCAGTAGCCACATGAGGCCCCGCCTCCCTGTTACTCAAGGAAACAGGCGAGGTCTGGTTCCTGGACCTGGAATTGAGGGCCTAGATGATTCTAACACCTGCAGCCTCCACAGCTGACAGGGCCCAGCCTGGGAACGATAGCAAAGAGACACTGCAAGCTGGCAGTCATCTGAGCACTGAAGGCAAACTGCTGTGAGCAAGGATGAGACCTGAGCTGACTCAGGGCCTTCCTTTTCCTTCATCTCTTCCTTCCTGGAACTCATACTATCTTAAAAATCTTTACTGCTCCTGAATACCAAAGCTTCCCACTCCTTCCCTTTTCCTAGCCTCGCCTGATAGTCATTCCTAAAAAGAAAGCCTGATTTCTTCTGTTGCTGCACCCCTGCCCTGTCCCTCCTTGATAGTCTCTGTAGTCCTTCTACATAATGCGGCAAGTCAGCAAATACCTTTGACTCCATGCTGTATAATCAGCCTATCTTCTCCCTTCACTATGTCCCCAGAAGATGAGGTAACATAGAGGCAAGAGGACTTGGGAAGGGGAAGCTCCTCAACCTAGGATCTCTCTCTCTCTCTCTCTCTCTCTCTCTCTTTCTGTGTGTGTGTTAATGTGTTTTCTGACCGAGAATCGGAAACTTTCACCCAACTATCACAAACTAAGATTACCTACAGATACAGTATTCCTATCCCGAGAGGTAGTGTATGGGCTAAAGTTTTGTTTTAAATTTTAGCCACTGTTCTTAAGAGAGCTACAAAACAAAATGACCCTAACCTGGAAGTCCCACTTCCCCAAGTACAGATAGCCTCCTGATATGCTGGAGGTTGTTCATGTCAGATAACAAGCCACATGATTTCACTTCGGTAAACAGAGTCGGGTTGTCCCAAAGGCACAGGATGTACTTGATACATGTTGATGGGAGGTACATAGGCAAGAAGTATGTCAGGATGTATGCTTGCCCCCAGTTGAACAAAGGCAGGAAGTATGTAATCTGAGTAACATAATTCAACAACATTCTCTGGGATTTCCATTAATGACCTGGCCAGTGTTTATCATCCCGGACAGTATTTAATAAAGCTTGCTTCAAACTTGGCTACAAAATTGTGGTAATGGTTGTTAAGAAAAAACAGTAAGAAAGAGGCAGCTCTGCTGGTACAAGAAATCCAATTAGGCCAAATTAAACCAAATCAAAATGCCCATCGTTTTATTAAAAATGATGCTCTCAGGTGGCCGAGCACATGGTGGGGAGACAGGACAGCAGAGAGCCCATGCAGACCCAAAAACCTCATGTTTCTTCTCTGGGAGCCCATTTAAATACCCTGTGGGAGTGGCATGCTGGGATTTGGAGTCCAGACCAAAGCAACTCCAAGGCCTGGGGGCTGGGATAGATGCCAGGGGCTGGAGGCTAACTCCCAACTTAACTGTGGTCTTATAGCTCAAACAAAGGCATTAAACATAACAAATGGACTACTCTACTTGAGATCAGAATGCCTGTAACCTCTCTCATCCCTATGCCCGAACAACACACCTGCAAGCCCCTTACAAGATCGTTTTTTTTTTCTTTCTTTCTTTCTTTCTTTCTTTCTTTCTTTCGTTCTTTTTCTTTCTTCTTTTTGCTTTCTCTGTGTAGCTTTGAAGACTGTCCTGGAACTCGCTCCATATACCAGGCTGGCCTCAAACTTATAGAGATCCTCCTGCCTCTGCCTCCCAAGTGCTGGGATTAAATATGTGTGCCACCACTGCCCAGCCCAAGTTCATTTTCAAAAAGGATTTTTTTAAGATAAGAGAAACAAGTAAACTTTCATATGTTCTTTTCTGAATTTTTAAACTTTGCTTAATTTTTGAGACTGGTTGTAAATTACATTCATTAAGCAATATCATTTCAAAAGCCAACACAAAAATCATTTATCTAGCTAAGCAAAGACACATAAGTGCAATTCTCTCTCTCAAGAAGCCCATGCCCATGTGTTGTGTGTTACAGTCTCTCTCTCTATCCCCTTATATTTAAGTTTAAAACAAGCACTATTTCTTATCTCTACTTAATAAACTTAAGTTTACTCTACTCTGACTTGCCTTCTTCTCTTCATTGAAGTCAAGGACCTTGTTTTCCCTGAGTGAAGGATCCAGAGCGGGGAATCCTGCAGCCTCTGACAGCCATAATGAGCTACAGTTCTTCTCTGCTACAAACACTTGGAGTATCTCATTCAGATCATTACCTTGGGTCTGGTTTTGTGACATTCTGCTAGCACTAGGGAAATCATTATTGATGTCTTAGGTACTGTTCCATTGCTGTGAAGAGACACCATGGCCAAGGCAACTCTTATAGGAGAAAACACTTAATTTGGGGCTTGCTTAGAGTTTCAGAGGTTTAGTTCGGTTATCATCATGGTTGGGAGCATGGTGGCATGTAGACATGGTACTGGAGAAGGAGCTGAGATCTCACCTCCTGTTCTCTGATATGGTCTCTCACAATCAGAAAGAAATACACTGTGTTTGAGATGGGCTTTTGAAATCTCAAAGCCAACCCCCCAGTGACTCACCTCCTCTAATAAGACACACCTCTTAATCCTGCTCAAACAGTTCCACGGCCTGGTGACTAAACATTCAAATATATGAGCCTATGGGGGCCATTCTCATTCAAACCACCACATTCTACTCTCTGACCCTCATAGACTTGTAGCCATATAATAATGAAAAATGCATTCAGTGTGATTTCAAAAGTCTGCATCCTTTTCAGTTGTAAGGCTGTTTCAAAGTCCAAGTCTCTTCTGAAATTCACAGCAATCTTTTAACTGTAACTCCCTGTAAAATCAAAATCAAAAAGCAGACCATATATGTCCAACATACAATGGCACACTGTAATCATCTAGCCACCCGTAAGGCTGCACTCCTGGGTCCCAAAGGCAGCCTCTTAGGGGCGTTACCCACGTGCACGCATGCGTGGCTACCCGCACTCCTGTGCGCATGTGCAAGGCATGGGTCGCCCGCCATCTTCATCAGCAGCATCTGACGCAACCCACCCCTGTGCACATGTGCAAGGCATGGGTCGCCCGCCATCTGCGTCACCAGAGTCTGACGTACCTACACAACCCATCCCTGCGCATGTGCAAGGCAGCCTTTAAAAGCCAGATGCACCATCCCCCCGCCCCTCTTCTTCCCCTTCCCTCATGTTTTCCTCGGACCCATGAGCACGTCTTTCCTAATAAACTCCTGCGTGAGCTGGTTTGCATCTCATATCTTCTTTCCACCTGCGGCAAAAGAACAACATTGGTGCCAAAGAAGACTCAAGAGATTTTCCCGTCCCAGGCCCCGGAATCCTGGGCCCAGAATCCCAACCGGGAATTTTCTCAAAAACAACCCACGTGTTCCATCTGCCTGAGCATGGCCTCTGCGAACAACACCGGCTTCCAATGGTGAGAGTTCCCATTCTGGCCAGTTTAACTATTTCTCTGAACCTGAGAAATTGCCATTGAGCTCCCAGCAACTCTCTGGATTTCTGAGAGAACAGGGGGGACTGTCCCCAACCATGGTCTTCAAGGCTACGGTTGTTCCCTTCCCTGGCATTCATCTCTGGTTTGCTTCTCTTGGTTAAACTCATGTTTGGGATGGCCCAGGGCCAACCCACCCACGACTGGGGGCCCAGAGTCCCCCAGACTTTTCTCTTTTTTTTCATTTCTTTTCTTTCCTTTTTCTTTTCTGTGGCTGCTCAGAGCAGCCTCTGGCCTCTCTGGGTTCAGGTCACTGCCTCGATCCAGCTAGGCCTTACCTTCCTACTAGTGGCTTCCATGCAAGTCTCGTGAAGGTCGCACCAATTTACACCCCACCCCACAGTCAAGAGATGTCTTCTGTGTGAGGCCCTGGGTGTCCCTGTTTTTTGTGGGTTTACACGGCTTTGACCATGGGAAGCAAACCTCCCAAGCCTATCAGTCCAGCCTCCCTCCTGGGGTGCCTTGTAGAGGCCCTAAAACCCCAGGCCTTAATGCCCTACCTACAGACTTCCACACTTATCCACCTTTGTTCAAAAAATTGGCCTTGTTACAATTTAGATAACAACTAAAAGTGGCCGCCTATTGGCACCTTTAACCCCAATATCTTGCGGGAATTGTCTAATCATTGCCAGCGCACAGGCAGATGGAAGAAGATTCCCTGTATCCAAGCCTTTTTCTACTTAAGCTCTAAGTCTAAACCCTCTGTCCTTGCAAACTGTTCACCTGCTCACATGTTTCTGGCTATGCCATCTGCTCCTGAAGAACCCCCCATTTCTGCTCTGGACCCAGCTAATGAACCTCCGCCTTTTCAAACTCAGCGGGAAGCTACCCCCATTCCCTCAGCTTCTACTCCAGCCCCTTCGGCCCCAGCTCTCACCCCTACCTCTTCAGCTTCTAAAGCTACTTCTCCATCTCCTGCCCCTCGCTCTACAGCTCCCTCTCCCCCACCCTGCCTGCTCTAACAGCCCCACTAATTCATTCTTCCTCTCCAGTGCCTGGCCCCAGCAGCTGCTCCGCTCTGGCACCCACCTTTACCCCTCCTCTCACTCATTCGCGTGCCTCTGTGGAACCTAATCCTAACCAAGCCAGGCCCATACAGTTCTCCCATTGCGAGAGGTGGCTGGTGTGGATGGATTGGTTAGGGTGCATGTTCCTTTTTCACTCTTACAGCTTTCCCATATAGAAAAGTTACTGGGTTCTTATACGTCTAATTCTACCACTTTCATAAAACAATTCCAATATCTTACTCAATCCTATAGCCTCACCTTTCATGACATCTATATGATCCTTTCTAATAACCTACTTCCTGAAGAGTGCAGGCAAGTTTGGGAGCAGGCCAGACTACCTGCAGATGAGACCCATCAAATTCTTGCCTCCTACCCTCCCGGAACAGAGGCGGTCCCAGATCAAGAGCCACACTGGGATTATAATTCTCCGGGTGGGATTTTAGCTAGGGACAGGTTTTTAACTTGCATCCTAGCAGGCCTCCGCAAGGCTGCCCTCAAACTGGTAAACTATACTAAGCTCTCAGAGATAATTCAGGATACGAAGGAAAATCCTTCAGCATTTTTGGAACGCCTCACAAAGGCTCTGTTACAGTATAATAACTTAGATCCAGAGACCATGGAAGGCAGACAGTTACTGATGACTCATTTTTTTAATCAGTGCTACCCCGACATTAGGGCTAAGCTTAGACATTTGGAGAAAGGCCCCTTGACCCCACAGGCAGAAGTCCTAGAGGCAGCTTTTAAGGTGTACCATGCAAGAAATGACAAAGCCTGAAATCACTGTCACGTGTTAGCCACAGCCTCCTGACTGGCCAAGGTGACGGATTGCCCGATCCATGCTGTCCGTGTTGCCCCTCTGCCCCCCGGGGCTCGAGAAGCGCTAGGTCCATGTTTCAAATGTGATAAAGCTGGCCACTAGGCCCAGGGATGCCCTAATCCTCATCTTAGTCCTAGGAGACCTTGTCCAAAGTATCATAGGGAAGGTCATTGGTCAGTGGACTGTCCTCGTGCACATAGTGGCATGGAGACATCGGACCCAGAAAATTCCCAAGTTGACCTTCCAGGTCTGGCCATGGATGAGTGAGGCTGCCCGGGCTCCTTTGACCCGACCACAACTGTCATCTGTAATGAGAAGCCATGGGTTAATCATCACAGTATCAGGGCGGCCCATCTCCTTTCTCTTGAACACTAGAGCCACATACTCGATACTGAGAGAATTCTAGGAGCGTACTTCTCCTTCTAGTTCCCCTATTGTCGGGGTAGGGGGACAGCCTTATCTACCTCAGCAGACCCCACCGCTTAACTGTGTGTTTAGGGGCATTTATATTACTCATTCATTTTTAGTTATGCCAGTCTGCTCAGTATCTCTTATGGGAAGGGATTTTTTAACAAAGGTTGGAACCTCCATTTCCTTTGCTCCCACTAACCTCACCCCAGACTCGCCAGCAGCTCCACTCCTCCTTCTCCTAGCCTCTCAACCTCCCAACCCTAATGTGTCTTTTCCTCTACCAGCCTCCCAGGTGGACCCCCAAGTCTGGGACACCCAAAACCCCTCTGTTGCTAAACACCATTCCCCCATTGTTATCCAATTACAAGACCCCACTAAGTACATTACCCAAGCTCAGTACCCTCTCTCTCTCCAGAGCCTTAAGGGACTTAAGCCCATTATTTCTGATCTTTTAAGGAAAAGGCTGCTTCACCCCACCTCTTCTCCCTTTAACACCCCTATACTTGCTGTTAAAAAATCTAATGGAACCTATCGTCTGGTTCAAGACCTCCGGCTCATTAATTCTGCAGTGGTTCCTCTCCATCCTGTAGTTCCTAATCCTCTCACCCTCCTATCCAATATCTCTCCAGGAACCTCCCACTTCTCAGATCTAGACCTCAAGGATGCTTTTTTCTCTATTCCTCTCAGCCCTCAATCTCAAAACATCTTTGCCTTCACCTGGACTGATCCTGATACTCACTTCTCCACACAGCTCACCTGGACTGTCCTTCCCCAGGGATTCCGGGACAGCCCACACCTGTTTGGCCAGGCTTTAGCTTCTGATCTACTCTGTCTCTCCCTAAATCTAAGCTCATACAGTATGTGGATAACATTTTACTTTGCAGCCCATAGTTGGAGATCAGCAAAACTGATACCTCCGCTCTTTTAAATTTCCTAACCAAAAAGGGCTATAGAGTCTCACCTTCTAAGGCCCAACTGTCTACCCCTCAGGTCATTTATTTGGGATTAACTATAACCCCAACCCAAAAGGCTATTACTCTAGACAGACAAAAACTAATTCAGTCTCTTGCAATTCCTTCCACCAAAGAAGAGGTTTTATCATTCCTGGGAGTAGCTGGCTTCCTACATTCTTGGATCCCCTCTTTTTCTCTCCTCGCCCACCCCTTATATGAGGCAGCTCTTGGATCTCTGCATGAGCCCCTTCTCCATCCCATTACTAAACACTTCCAGAGACTCCAGCAAGCCCTTATCCAGACTCCAGCTCTTCATCTTCTGGATTTAACCCATCCCTTTTCTCTTTATGTAGCAGAGAAGGAGGGATATGCCCTTGGGGTCCTAGGACATCAACTGGGACCTTCTTTTGCACTTGTAGTATACCTGTCAAAGAAGATGGATCTCACCACTCGGGGCTGGGCACCCTGCATACGTGCTTTAGCGGCTGCTGAGCTTCTTATTCGTGAGTCAAAATAACTAACCTTTGGGTCACCCACCACTGTCTTCTCCTACCATAATCTGTCCCACCTCTTAACTTACAAAGGCTTACAAACCTTACCCCCTTCCCGAGTTCTTTCCCTCCAAGTGGCACTAGTTGAGAATGCCACACTCACTTTCCAATGCTGCCCACCCCTTAATATCTCAAATCTCCTACCTCAACCTAATGTTAATGATTCCCCATCTCACTCCTGCATAGAGATCTTAGAGGATCTACTGCCCCACCCCTCACATATACAGGAGGGCAAACTGTCCCAGGCCACTTATACCTGATACACAGATGGCAGCTCCTTTTTATGTGATGGGACCCATAGAGCAGGCTATGCTATAGTATCAGATACTGAGATAGTGGAGGCACAGGCACTCCCTGCCCATACCACTAATCAGCAGGCTGAGTTGATAGCTCTCACCCGTGCCTTCCAGTTAGCAAAAGGACAATAAATGTTTACACAGACTCCAAATATGCCTTTCATATCCTCCTGTCCCACGTGGCTATCTGGAAGGAGCACAGGCTTCTTACAATGAAAGAAGGATCCATAACTAACTCAGGTTACATTATGGACCTGTTAAAAGCCTCCCATCTCCCCAAAGCTATAGGAATTATTCACTGTTGGTCTCATCAGACTGACACTTCCATTATTTCCAAGGGAAATAAACGGGCTGACTGAGCAGCTAAGACAGCAGCATTCCAAGGCCCAAACCTACCTCAGTCACCTCAGGGGGTTCATACAGTACAGCCCACACTCTCACAGACACCCCCCGACACCCAGCAAATTCTGTCGTACCTACATCAGCTTTTTCATCCTAATAACAAAGCTCTGCTTCATTTTGTTAGGGCTCACCTCCAACCCACCCCTGAGGACTTAAAGTTCCTAAAAGCTATCACAGCCTCTTGTCAAATCTGTCAAAACGTCTGATCCCAAGACCGAATACCGTAGTTTTCCTTTCCCCACCCACCAGGCCAGGGGCTCCCTTCCAGGAACTGACTGGCAGCTGGATTTTACTCACATTCCCATAGTCAGAAGAGTTAAATATCTTCTGGTCCTGATGTCTGGGTGGATTGAGGCGTTTCCCACCACTAATAAGAGGGCCCAGACAGTTTCTGATGTTCTCTGAGAAATCGTCCCCTGGTTTGGAATCCCAACCTCTCTTCAGTCAGATAATGGCCCTGAGTTCACTTCTCAGATTTCCCAAAACTTGTCTAAGGCTCTTAACATCCTTTGGCATTTTCACATGCCATACCACCCTCAATCTTCAGGAAAAGTAGAACTAGTTAACCGTTCCCTAAAAAATTTTTCTTATTAAAATGTCACAGGAACTTCACCTTGACTGGGTAAAACTTTTGCCTCTGGCCCTCCTCAGGCTTAGGGCTCTCCCCAAAAGCCCCTTTTCATCTCGTCCTTTGAACTCATGTATGGGTGACCAGTTTTAACCCCAGGCCTTTCACCTAAAACCTCTCCCCTTCCTGATCACCTGCTCACTCTCCTGTTATTTCATCTACGCTCCCTATTATGGGATTTCACCGACCACTCATTACCTCAACCTTGTACTAACTCATGCCCGCTGCCAATTAAAATAGGGGATCAGGTATTATTTTCTCCCCCAGGCCAACGTCCCTCACCCCTTTCCCCTAAATGTCAGGGACCCCTTAAAGTAATTCTTACAACTCCTACAGCTGCCAAGCTCGAAGGACTCCCTCATTGGATTCACCTGTCGCATCTTAAACCCTTCACCCCTCCAGCTCAAGACACCCCTTCATATACAGTAACTCAGACAGGGCCCTGTTCCCTTAAGTTCCAATGGACACCAGGATCAGCCACTCTTTCTCCAGTTCCAGGAAAATAAAGGTCTCATCCTTACTCAACTCTCGTGTGCTCTCCCTTCTCTTCTGTCTCTGATATACTTTCAATGTCATGCTTAATTTCCAGTGGACCACTCAGCTGCTATTACAGAGCCAGGGGTACAAGGACTGTCAGAAGCCCAGGCAGTAAGAAACAATAATGAGTTTGCCACCTCAAACTGCAAACTTACAAAACAAACTTTAACATAACAGGTATCACTGACTGCAGCAGTGTCTCCTGGATGTTAAGGTAATGCCGTAATACAAAAAAAACAAACAAACAAAAAAAAACTTATTTCTTTTCAAGCATTTCTTATATAAGCTCCAGGAAGCCAATTTGACCTACCTAAACGGACCAGACTCACCCAAAATAAGTATCATTTAATTCTTTTCTTGTCATTCTTGGTATCGGGAACCCCTAAACCCCTTCCCCCCTCTATCTTCAACCTGGGGACTCTCCTCTATTAATCACTAAGACCTAAAATTTTTTTCCTCCCAAACATAATTTTTGTCTTTCCAGCATCTTGCAAGGTCCAAGCTGACAGCCAACTCAGCTTCAGAAAATACAGCCGTAATCAGCCACCCCAGGACATGGCCAAACACCCCAACTCCTCGACGCCCACAAAGTCAGCTTGAAGCAGTCATGAGAGACCTTGCTGCACCCCATTTCCACCCATTAGGATCTTCAAACCCCCCAAATTTTTATAATAAACCAAAGGATGAAATGTAATCATCTAGCCTCTTGGGGGCTGACCCACGTGCACGCATGCATGGCTACCCCCACCCCTGTGCGCATGTGCAAGGCATGGGTCGCCCGCCATCTGTGTCACCAGCATCTGACATACCTACGCAAGCCATCCCTGCGCATGTGCAAGGCAGCCTTTAAAAGCCAGATGTGCCATCCCCCCAGCCCCTCTTCTTCCCCTTCCCTCACGTTTTCCTCAGGCCTGTGAGCACGTCTTTCCTAATAAACTCCTGTGTGGGTTCGTTTGCCTCTCATGTCTTCTCTCCACCCGCGGCAAAAGAACAACACACACAATATGCTTTGCCATTCAAAAAAAAAAATAGTAAGGGAATATTAGACCAAAGAAAGTCCAAAAGTAAGCAGACCAAACCTCAAATTCTGCAGCTCTCTTTGCCCAATGTCCAAGAGCATAGATGATTCTTCCCTCCCAGCTTTATGGACTGCAACACTCTTCTCTCTCTTGGTTTCCCATACTATCTCCCCTTCTCAGCAGATATCCCACACCTCTGGCTTCTATGACATCTTGGTGTCTCCAAGGCAATCCAAGCTTCACAGTTTCATACAATGACCTCCCTGGGCCTCTATGCAGGGACTCCTCTGCCACAGGCCTGGCCTTGGCAGCTTTTCTTATTCAGGGAAGATTCCATAACTCCTTTCCTGTGTCATTCTTGACTCTAAAGCCAGAGCCATGTGGCTGAAGCTGCCAAATTTTTCTGCTCCCTGGGGCTGGGCCCCGGCCCCACTCCTTGAATTACATTTGCACAAGCTCTGTGTTGTTTACATTTGCTTAAGATTTCCTTTAATGACTTTTCACAAGTCTGAAGCTTGGCTGGGAGAGGTCTTTTCCTGTGGACACCACTCCCTTTGTTCAATTTCACATCAGGCCTTTCTTTAGACATTTTATCTCTTTGAACACAAGAATTGGCTCCAACCTTACATTTCTTGGTATTCTTTTTCTCTTCAAATCCTACATTTTGTACTTTTCTTTGCCAGCGTGTCCCTTTATCACTCTTGAGTAGATCTGTACAAGAGTGATCACTCATCACCGCATAACACAGTTTTTAATAGATAAAGGGCAAAAAGCCACATATCTGCCAAATATCACAGAAATAGTCCCAATATTAATCCCCTCTGAGACTTCTTCAACTGGGCCACAGTAGTCCACACAGCCCTTGACACCACTGCCTTCCAATCTCCTCCTAGGAGGCCCATTAAGCTCCACTTAAAGTGTTCAACCACTCTTCTACAAGTTCCCAAATCTTCCGTATTTCTCCAAACAACAGCATAGTCAGACTTATCACAGCATTACTCCATCCCAGCTACCAACTTATGTCTCAGTTCCTGTTCTATGATGGCAGGTATGGCAGGCATGGTGCTGGAGAAGTAGTTGAGAGCTACGTCCTGATCTCCAGGCAACAGAGAGACATTTGAAAGCTCAAAGCCCACCCCCAGTGACACACTTCCTCCAAGGTCATACCTTTAAATCCTTTCAAATAGTGCCGTTCCTTGGTAACTAAACACTCAGGTCTATGAGCTTATTCAAACTACCACAATGCCTATGAATACTATCCCACAAAATAGCTGAATCCAAGAAGAACCATATATGGAAGGGAAGAGGGACTTTGGAGCTAGAAAGATTATTCATGGCTCAACAAAGCTTGCTTCTCTTCAAAGGACTGGAGTTCAGTCCTTAGAATCCAGATCAAGAGGTCAAGTGACTTATAACTTTAGCTCCAGGAGATCTTATGTCATCCTCTGGCTTGGTGCGAACCCACACGCATTTACATATACTCACACACAGACATATACATGGTGGTGGGGGTGGGGCAAGGCAGGATCCTGTAGACAACACAAGGCAGCAACAGGATGTTCAGGAAGAGTCCCAGTGAAGTCCCAGCATCAGTTGGTGTAGCAGCAGAGACCAGGAACCAATGATTCTCAGCAATGAATGCCTGCATGTAAAAAAATGCATGAATATAAAGAGGTTTCCTATGTGACTTACTATGTCACACTGCAGCTTCCATGACGAGGTTTTCCCTTCCGTTTTCTTTATTTCTTTTCCCCCTTTATCTCTTAAATTTTAGCTTAGTTTTGTTTTGTTTTTGTGGGGTGGGGGAGATGGGTAAGATCAGGATGAATAATGTGAAAGACACAAAGAATACATTTTTAAAAAATAGGGAGTTTCTTGGGGAAGATGGCAAGAAATTATGGGAGCACATAAAGAAGTTTGTTGGGGTGGGAGCGAGTTGCTTTATGTACATAAAGGGTCTCTTAAATAACAAGAGCTGTCTCAGAAAGCCCATTAGGAAAATGGGCAATAAAGAGTATGGAGATTGTGTTGGCTACCCTGTGAACCAGTCTAAAGTAAGATTCTAAAGAAGGAACACATGATAATTGACTTATGTTTTAGAGGCTTTCTCTTTAGGCAGACAGAGGAATTGCAGAGAAAATGCATCCCTGTACTTTGAGGGACAATGAAAAGCATAAAGTATGAGAGAAGGGTGTAATGGTCTGTCCTGTCCCTTTAAGAGACAAGCCCCGCCCACTCCCCCTCCTTCCATAGGGCAAGTGACTCTTCCTTCCACTTCCAGCCTGTGCTCTCTGTCCAGTCTCTCTTCCGAAGAAGTGGCTGTGGTCTCCTCTCCCCCTCTCTCTGTTTCTTTCCCTCTCTCTCTCTCTCTCCCTCTCTTTCCCCCTTTCCTTTTACTGAATAAACTATATCCAAATTCATTCTTCATGGCATGCCTATCTGTCTCTGTCTCTCCGCTCCTCGTGGGACTGGCTGCCCACTGACCTGCCAAGGTCTCCCACCCACCTGGGACCCACAGAGGCCTCAGGTGGTGGGACCCAGCTGCCCCTGGTGGCCCACTGCTCCCCTCAGGGAACTGTGCAGTGTTTTATCTAAATTATTACAAAGGGGATTTGACAGATCTTGGAGTTCAAGGACAAAATCCAAAATGCAATGTGGTTTTCTGAGCCCCAAAGGTGCTTAATTAAAATCGAGTATTTACCAATCCTAGTGTTCCAAATCCTTACCACCATCCCTCACTGATTAGGCTCGGGGGGGGGGGGATTTTGTTCCTGGACCCTGACAGAGCATTAGAGAGAAATAATTTTGAAAATCAGAGAAAGGAGACTTATGCAATATTGTCATATTTGCAGATAAAAAGGTTCAGTTTTCACAAGCGTGGCTCAACATCATGAGGACACCTGCTGTGGTTTTAAGGTTTTCATTTGCTAGGGCAAAGGACTCAACCTGGGACAAATAGACAGTGACAGAAATAGACAGTTGAGGTAGCACTTCTGACCAGCAAGTTTGGAGGGGTGTGTGTGTGCGTGGATCCAGAAGAGTCATGCCCCATTATTGGTCATCTTCACGGTGCCATCCTGCTCCTGAACTTCAGAGACTGTGGCGTTTTCTCTGGTGGGGAGTTTCCAGTCTTTCTGTAAACTAGCTTCACTCACATGCAAACCTCCATGCCTCTTTTCCTTACACTCTTTCCTTTCCTGCCATGCAGTAACCCAAGTCTACCTCTGGGGTCTTGACAAGAGGTTTAGGTGTGAGTAGAAGGCAAGAGGTATCCACATATAACTAAGCAGTCCTACTCAAGGTTATAGCCAAGCCACCTTTGTCTGTGTTCCTGTCTCACCTGTAGGTGGTCTGACAAGTTGTCGGCACTGTATGAAATCTTTTCCTGGGAGACAAGTTCCTCCTCTGGCTGACACCATACTTCATCCTGTCCCTTCTCCCAGCATAAGATTCCTGGGGAAGTTCCCATTCCTTGGAAGCTATTATTTCAATAATCTGATAGCCAAAGGGAAGAGCAGGAATGTCTCTTTTTAGAATATCTTCACTCCTGCCAGGACGGTTAAGCTTCTTATATAAGTGAGAGGAAGGGGGGGGGGGACTTTGGGAAAGAACAACCCAACATATTTAAAAAGCATTCCATGGAAATTTGAATCTGGATCTTGGTTTCCCCAAAACTAGCTTGGCCTTGATCTTTGGTATACCTGCATGTTCAGAAATGCCCCAATTTGAGAACTTCAGCTAGTAACATCCTACGACACATACACAGAAAGGTCCAGCTGTCTTCCCTACGTCATTCCCCTTTCTCATTGGCTTCCATTTCATTCTTTTTGCTCTTTTCTCCACTGCAGTCTGTGGCGCTTCCTGGTTCTGTTTACATATTTCCTACAGACTCATTCACCACTGCCTAGATGTGCTGAGTGCTGAGCCAAGTTCATATGAATGAAAACGAAGGAGTCATCATCACAGAACACACCCCAGTGCTTTTTTTTCCCCAACTGGCTTCCCAGGTATTGGCCTGTGCTAACAATGAATGGGAAATTTCTCAAGTAGAACTCTCCACACCCCGACTTTAAACACTACAAGTTTGCTCAACCTTGAAGCCTAAAAGGTATGATTTGCTGATAATTGATGTGTTCTCACTTGATTCTTGAGATTCTTTCTTGCATTCCAAACATAGTTAGCCTGTGCTTGCACCTTAGGGGATGGTTTGCAGAAGAAAATCTATGTAACAAGACATTTTTTTCCCCACCAAATGTATTTTTCAGATTTTCAAATTCAAATGATCAGTGTAAAGTACAGAAGGTCTAAGGAAATTCGCATTTGATGAAAACCTTTTGGCTGAGGACAGGTAGTGGAAGCCGGGGGTTGCAGGTGCAGAGGCATTGCAGTGTCTAAAGGTGTCTCTCTGACTCATTTTAATCCTAAAAGGCAAAGACACACTCCTGCAGCGATTTAAGATGTGGATGAGACATGGGAAACTACATGAAACAGAAGGTGCATGACAAAGCCTGCACTGTCCAAGTGACCCAGAAACTCTGCTTATAAAAAATTACCTCCAAATCCCACAAAATGTAACATAAAAACCCCTATCTTTATACACTTCTATTCCATAAAATCAAGAGTTTCTGAGGGCTCTTCTTATTGTTCAGGCATGGATCTGAGTCCTGAAGGAGCCTGCTGAGATTTTCAGCTTCTTATATTGCAACACAAGGAGTTAGACCAGGGGCAAATGGATAACTGTAGAAGCAGAGACAAGTTATGAAGAAAGTGACCATCCCAAGCAAGGAAGTGTAGGAAAGAGGCACAGGCTGCGTTCCCGGTGCCCGTCTAGCTTAACTCCCAAAATAATTACACAGAAATTGTATTCATTTAAATTACTGCCTGGCCCATTATCTCTAGCCCCTTATTGGCTAAGCCTCACATCTTGATTCAACCCATTCTTAATAACCTGTATGTCACCATGAGGTCGTGGCTTACCAGGAAAGATTCCTAACCAGCATCCGTCTCAGGCAAGAGAAACATGGCGGCTTCTCTCTCTGCCTCTGTGTCTTCTTCCCAGCATTCTGTTCTCTTTTTCCCGCCTATCTAAGTCCTGCCCTATCAAAAGGCCAAGGCAGTTTCTTTATTTAACCAATGAAAGCAACGCAAATACAGAAGGACCTCCTACACCAAGGAAGCAGGTAGAGACCTAAGAAGTTAGAACTCTAAAGGCCCAGCCATGAGTGTGGTGTTCCTTTGTGGACCACGTACCACCTGCACTGGTGGGAGATCTTCCTGGCTATTCCTCATACATGCTTTATTTTGTTGCATGAATCCCTGGTGATGGGGAAGGTGTAAGTAGTCTGACAACTGACTTTTCATATGTTAATCTTTTGTTTGTTTTTTTGTTTGTTTTTGTTTTGTTTTTGAGACAGGGTTTCTCCAGGTAACAGCCCTGGCTGTTAGTCATGGTTGTTAGGTTCTGTACACCAGGTTGGCCTCGAACTCACAGAGAGCCATAAAGGCATGCACCACCGCACCCAGCTTCATATGTTAATCTTGATGCCTCTTTCCCAAAGCCTTACTTACTCTTCTGCCCCAACAGATGTTATCTGAATGAGAAAAGACTGGCCTCCTCCATAGTCTCCGGTATTACTTCAAAGGAAAAATAATGAGAAAAAGCAAAGCACAAAATGTGCTTAAAACTATCCATAGATTTATAAACACAGCTTGTCTTATTTTGTAAGAAGTTGAAACACTCTCTTTAAATAAAGACTTATTTATTTATGTGTATGAATGCTCTATCTACACATACAACTTTATTCCAAAAGAAGGCATCAGATCCCTCTAGAGATGGTTGTGAGCCACCAGGTGGTTGCTGGGAATTGAACTCAGGACCTCTGGAAAAGCAGCCAGTGCTCTTAGCCACTGAGCCATCACTCCAGCCCAAAATGCCATTTGTTTGTTTGTTTGTTTGTTTGTTTGTTTATTCATTTGAAGAGTGCTCTTAAGTCTTTTAGCCTTTTAACAGTTTGTAGGAATAAGTGACCTGGTTTTAAGGGGTTCTTGAGGCCATGGCAACTCAAATAAAAGTTTTAAAGAATAATTGTTGAGTTCTGTTAGTCTGGATCAACAGATATTTATCTGCTCTGAGTAGGTATTAGCAAATATCAGACAATGTTTGTAGTTTTGGTCAAGTTTTTGTTTATGTTTCATAACTGTCAAAGAAGATTTTAAGGTATACAATTCTACATACTGCTACCATTCCACGTTTTAATGCTATCAGTGAACATAAATATGCACCAGCTCTTGCGTTTGGTGCCTACACAGGTTTTCATATTTTATTGTAACCTTATCAAACCTAATCTATTTGATAGCAACACACAAAGCTTTTACACTTGAGAAAACCAAGGTTCCAATTTTATTCATGTCTTCTGTATTACAGACTGCTTTAGATGTCAGTTTCTGTGTATTAACCACCATTTCATTCTAAATTTCTGCCATTATGGTTTCTGAATTTCTGAAGCTTATTTAGAAATCTGAGACTGTGTTATCTTCAGCATTGTTCTGTTCAAGATTGATCTTTGTACTAAATGTGCTGCTGAATTTGAGTTGCATTTTATTCACTTGCTTATTTATTTATTTGCTTTTATTTATTATACTCATTTATTGCATCTATGTTCACCAAGAAAATCAATTTTCTAATTTTTCTTTTTTAACTGAGTGGTACCTAGAATATCCTGGCTTTGTAGAATAAACTTGGAAGGCTTCTTTTCTTTTATATTTTATGGAATTGTCTGAACAATGGTGTTGGTTCTTTTTTAAAAATCTGCTAAAATTTAGCAATGAGTCCATCGATAATCTTGGGCTTTTCTACATAGGAAGACTTTTTTATTAACACCTCCACCTCATTCTGTACTTTTATTAGAGATGTTTACTTTTTAAATACACTTTAGGTTCTATTTGCTTTAGTTTCACTTGTTCTTAAAACATGCCAGATTCCCAGCAGAAGAAAAATGTGTTCTACACAAGAGTGAAGTTCTTCTCAACTAGACTTAGGGAACAGCTCTGTTGAGAGGTACCCATCAACTGCCAAGTTTGTCACACAACACTGCTCATATAAATAATCCAGAAATACACTACATTAAACTCTGTAATTGCGGCACCTATTTTTAAAAAGAGGCAATATATGCTAAAACGTTTTTAAAAATAGTAAGAATGCAAAACAGAAGAAAGGTAAGAGATTTACAAAGAGACTTCAGAAGCAGTTTTCAAAGAGAAGAGAATAACAGAGACTGACACAATAATACGGGGGAAATGAGAAAGGAAAGAAATCACAGTAACATCCTAGGGTAGAAACAAAGGAATGAAACAGTTAAGCTATGAAAGTGCAGGGAAAAAATGAAATTGGACTAGAAAAAAAGAACGAGAACAAAAAAGAACAAAGTTAGTTAGTGCAGGACACCTTATCTAAATTCTGGTCAGGAACTCGGACTAAAGGTTCAGTGTTCCTGGTCCTGTAAGTCTCTGCCTGTATGGAAGGAGAACGGGGTGCTAAGGCAGGTAGTTATCGTCCCTTTCTCCAACTTAAGGAAAGTTGTCAAATCAGTTAGGGCTCTGGCAAGCCACCCTGAAGTTTCTCACTGGGCAGGTTGGGAGACTGTTGATCAGGTCAGGGATGTTTTCCTGGAGACCTCAAGGCATCACAAGCAACTGAACCAGTTGGGAGCACTCTGGTTTCTGTGTGTTTAGATCCCTGCTGTGGTCACTTTTTCCCAAGACTAAGACTCCAGGCACCCAACTGGGCCCCTAACACTTGGGCCACAGCAGAGACTTTTTCTTTTAAATAAACCCCTTTTAAGAGTTAAAAGGGCATATTTTACAGGCTGGATGAGGTTTCAGCAGATGAGTCTAGACTCACCACCTGGGTCCCGGTTAACAAACAAGCCCCAGAAACCAGAGGGTGTTGCCAAGGCGGGCCAGCTGCTCCCTTCAAGTGTACTTTCCCCTTAACAATAATGATGATAATAATATTGTTAATTTTTGAAATCGCAATGTAATTACACCATCTCCTCTCTTCCTTTCCTCCCTTCGATCCCTCCTATGGAATTCCCCTTTGCTCTTTCTCAACTTCATTGTCTCTTGAATCGTTTTTACATTTATATCCATATCCCCAATTGGTTATCCAATACCAAATGGTCTCTTTCTCAGTCTGTGATAGCAACAGGAGCGACCAGCATGTCCCACTCCTCGCTGCCCTACCAGGCACTCCCCCTATCACTCCAGTCTCCTGGAAGACACCCTCAGCCAGAACTACCCAACATGATGGCTTTTCTCACACCAAGATCAACTCGGGCTGCCGGCTGGAACGCAAATGTGCAATTTCTAGTGTCTTCAGGTGTACAGAGGGATTAGTCCTCAACAAGGGGACCTTCTCAAGGTGACCTCTGGAAGAGTCCTTTGGGAGCTACTGAACCAGGAGATGGATTTTTTCTCCAGTGATATCTTGCTGTGCAGGTCACATCACTCTCAGACCAAAGCCCTGAATTTGAAAGTACTAAGGGCAGCTGCCCATGTGCTGTGATGGCAGTGATTGTATTCTCATTTTGCCCTATGCTCCCACCTTCTCTTCCTGTCCCCTGCCCCAGCACGGGAGCCAGGACAGAAACTATGAATTGTCATGTAGCCTGCTCTGTATCACCGGTCTGGTTTTCCAAACAGTTTTAGGCTTTCCAGACGCTTCTGTATTAGTTCCCGGATTTATCTTCCCCTCACTTCTTCCCCTCCAGATACAGTGTCTCCTTTGCTGCACTGGAGTCTCTCCGTTGCAGACACGGGCCCAAAGGGCTCCCATTCTCCCTCAGTTCCACCTGCCGCGATTTCTCTACAGCATTTGCTGCCATCACCTCTGCCCGCCCCCTTTCCTCTCTCGTGTGTCTAACAGACATTTGTATGGCGGCCTCTTCCCCTGTGAAGGCTAACACAACCTGAGAAGCCCCTGCTTTCTGATTGAGAAATTCTGCCCATTAAGAATTTTCCCTGAAAGGACTTTTTAAAAAAGCAAAAGTCCTGTCAGTGTTCACAATCAAACAACTTATGCAGACACGAGAAACCAATAAAATATGCAAATATTTGATGCCCTGAAACTTCCAGATATCACCTGGGGTGTTTCCTCAAGATAAGAAATCTCAAACCAGAGCTGCTGCCTAAGGGAAACTACCTCCTCAACAGGCTGAATTCCTTGCATAGTATCTATCTCTTTGTTTCAAATTTTCCCATATTTTCTGTCAATCATACACCCAAGCATTTTCTATGGAATCATTATGGCTTACTTTCCCTTGGTCAAGTCATCACACATTCTTTGAGAATCTATTCTTCTGACAACATTCCAATAGAGTGATTTGTGTCATTATTCCTGTTATGCAGGAAGAAAGTACTAAGTTTTATCCACTTGTGCATTCCTATTGGCTAGTTCACTTCCTGATGCATATGGGCTGAGTTCAATTCATTGTATTTTCAAAGCATTTTTTTTTCTTTATCTTTTGCAAGACACATGCTTGCCCTTTGCATTGAGGTTTGAAAACAGAATGTCTGTCTCACACATGAGGAGAGGTGTTGGCTTCCAAGGAAAAGATTGATATATGACCTCCATAAGTTTGTAAGACATAGTTGCTTGAAGTTCAGAAAAATTTTGATTCAAAATAGGGGGCACATCCAAAAAGGATGCTGGAAAGTCTAAATTAGACATTACTGCTTGAGTTTGTCAGGGCAAAGAATAAAGAGGGAAAGCCTGCATGGGAAAGACTAGAGTGGAGTCACATTGGGTAATCATCCTATGTAAGTCCATCTAAACTGTTAAAAAAAAAAAAGTAGAAATGAATGTTGGATTGTCAGGAAAGAGCAAGTGATCATCCAGATTCGAGAAGAACAGGAGATGAACATCCAAGAGACCAAGGGATCCTGGTTTCTGAAGGACCACAGAAGAACTTCCTGACTGTTTCTGCTTTCAAATTTTGCAGTACTTAAATAGATCCTATCAGGTTCGTTCAGGACACATTTTCCTGTATTTCCATTTTATACTCTCTGTCCATCAAGATTTGGAAAGAATAACAGAAATTAGGGAGGCAGAGAAGTAGTCAACTCCCCTTCCCCCCAGACGACATCCAGAAGAAGCAGGCTGACCAAGGCATTGGGGGAAGGGGTGTGCCACTGCTGTGTTTTAAAAACTGTTAGTGAATGTTCTCATTACCGATTTGAAAATGTTCACTAACTCAAAATAGGTATGCGTCCTGCACAACAGTCTTGCAGTCCTCCAGAGTTTATAATCTAGGAGTGGGGAAGGACGGTTTTTTCTAAATAAACGATGAAGGGATGGAGGGAGGCGATAAACTCATGCTTTATCTTTGGCATGAGTTGTATGTGCTCACTCTATTGCACTGACATCACGTGATCACTGACATCATGTGATCCTCCCAATACTCGTGTGGGATGAAGGTGTAAAACCATGACCTGCAAAGGTTATCCACAGCCCAGAGAATGCCAGCTAAGCCTCTCAGTTGCAAAAAGAGAGCCATTCTTGTTTGTTGAAGCTCACAAATAGTTGATCATTCAACTTTAGCTCCTCCGGAAAGCCAGAGAAATAAGCTTATGTCTGAGTTTCCCAAGTCTGGTTCTGGAAGCTCACACATGATGTGATTCCCTTGAACCAAACCACCACCTACTCTCATGCTTTTTTATATATGAGTCTGATTGGTGAACTCTGGACCATATCTTACTTTCCCCCCCACACCCCCAATAAGGGTGCTACTTTTGTCAACTTTCTGTTAATGGAGCAAATCTATGAGGTCATCAACTTATGCAGAGAAAAGTTTATTTTGCTCTCACTTTATTTTGGGTCCCATTGCTTGTGAACCTGTGGCAGCACATTATGGTAAGAGTCCATAGGAAGTGAAGCAGCTCACCTCATGGTCAGCCATAAAGAAAGGCAGAGGAAAGAGCCTCTTCAAACACATATCACCAGTGACATAAGGTATCCCACCAGGTTCCACATTTTAAAGGTTCCACCACTTCCCAATAGCACAAAGCTGTGGACTAAACTTTAGCATACAGACATTTGAAAGACATTTTAGATCCAAAATACAGCAGACAGGAATAGTAATAGACATATTACTATTTTAATAGTACATTTAATAGACACATGTAATAGTAAAAGACATCTATTTAGAAGTTGTTAGGCAGCCTCAATAACAAGATCAACAAGAGGTGTGATTCCCACACTGAGTTTTCTTCCAGTCTGTTGCCACAGAATGAGATGCCTTCTTGCTCCCTGCCCCCAAGCCCAACTCTGATAAGGAAGGGCTGGGTTTAGCAACTCCTTCACAGTAGGAGCTGTGTCCCTGGCCACAATCCACACAGACTGCAAGCTGCAGGTCTGGCCACAGTGTTTTCACCTTTTCTATAACTTGGAAATCCTAAAGGTTAATAGTGGCTCACCACATACATGAAATTTTCTCAGAAATTCTGACGATGGCCTCTCCTTTCCTACCACTGCCGCCGCCCATGCCTGTGCTCTTCACTCGGCTCTGGCTTCCTGTTACTTACCTGCCATTTATTCTCTTTATAAAAGCAACTGAAATAAAATCAAGAGAAATTCACCCACAAGTGTTTCTCATACTTTCATGTGTCTATTTTCCATGCTTAACACATCATAATAAAGACAATACATCATCAGGAAAAATGTCCTGTCATTGTCTTCTGTGAGCACCACATCATGTGGTAGTCACGGACAGTCACTGGATAGAAAACTTCCGAGAATTATTCCAAAGTTACATGATCTAAGGTTTGTCACTTTCTCAGCATGCATCCACCCCTACCTAGTATTTATGAGAAGGCTACCCAAAGGCTGTATGAACTCAGTGCTTACCCACAACCCCCTCATCTAAGAATCTCGGCCCACTCCAAAATCTACTCCAGAATCATTATCAGCTGCCAAACATGTTCATGACTCTCTGATAAGAACTCCATAATGTGTGAGTAATGAGTCTTCATCAGTAGCAAGATGTACAACTCATAATGTAATTCATAGTTCAGTAGCTTTGGGACTTAAATCCTCACCTAGGTCTGGGTTAGGGTAAACTGTCCCTTTTCTCTGACTTCTTCTTTCACATGCAGGTTTCTTCTGGCATAGAATTTTCTAGTCATAGGGAAATGTTCTATTTCTTGACTTTGGCACCTCTTTGCCATGGTGTGGGTTGTCCACCTTGAGGAACATGACTTGGGCTTATCTTCTGGATAACCTCACTTGCCCCACATATCTGTGGAGGAGAATCCAGATGTGCACCTAAACCTTAGCCTTGTATGTCTATACCTACACATGGCACAGTGACTCCTTCCTGTTTGGCACAATACCCTAGTTACATCCAACACAGACTCAAATTCATCACCCTGATGAGGTCTCTAATGCAGTGGTTCTCAACCTGTGTGTCTTGACCCCTTTGGGATCAAACAACCTTTTCACGGGGATCTTCCAAGACCATCGGAAAACACAGATGTTTACTTTATGATTCATAACAGTAACAAAATTATAGTTATGAAGTAGCAATGAAAATAATTTCATGGTTGGGGGTCACAGCAGCATGAGGAACTGTCTTGAAGGGTCATAGCATTAGGAAGATTGAGAACTGCTGTTCTGTGCTCTCCTGAGAGCTTTTGTCTTGGTGAACTTTAGTCTTAGAGGTGCCAACAACCTCTGCTTTCCAGCTACTTTCTCCTATCTGTGATTAGGTCTTTATTTTTAGTGGACTGGTCACATTAAGGACTTTCTAGCCTTCTAAAAGTTCTCAACATTTCACATACACCAGTATAATGATGATTTCAGTGTTTGCTATAAATCAATCATCTCTTGATCTTAAGTTTCTATAATTTAAAAAAAATACTCTTTGGGTAATTTCATTTAATTCTTGCAAATCTGACATGGAATTTTACATGTGGGGATACAGCAGCTCAGAGAACTGTACTGACCTGTGCAAAATCACAGAGCCCAAAATGAAGATGATGCAGCCTGTATCATACTGGTAAGCCACATGATGCTCATCCTTGCAGCACAAAGTCGGCATCTCCTTCTACATCCCCTAACCCCTCAAAACAACTATCCCGCCTCAGGACTCATAGGCACATGGGCATTACTTTCTTTAATGCCTCTGCCTTTATACTTTAGTGACAAACCTATATCTTGTTAATGCCAATCAGTGTGAATGTCGACTCAGAATACCAGGTTAATAAGATTTCTGAAGCTAGAACAGCAAAAACAAAAGGGGAAGTCTAAGTCAATTAGAGCCGCTTGCCACGCAATAAGGAGATGCTGGCGGTCTGTGGAACACTTCAACCTGTTCTTTCCCAACTCCACCTGCCTCCATATGTCTTCTCCATCTTCTCTGCTTTCTAAGTTTGCATCAGTGGGTGTAAGACTCCACTGCTTATTTCTGATATTTTAAAAAGGAAAACTGTTCTCATGCCCCCAAGGCCAGCTCTCCTGCCTGTGTTTGGGGATGGGGAGGGGGGGCAAAGGCATATTTCCCTTACCCTTGCCACCCCATGATATTCGAGTGAGGGGCGAGGCAGCTCCTGCTCTCACTCCTGCAGACCCAGCTCACCTGGGCCCCTGCCAACAGGGTCAGCTGTAGTGTGCTGCCCAGGCAAGGTGCCATGCCTGCTCTCCCTTGTGCTGCAGTGCTCTCCGCTGCTGCTGGAGCTGGACAGTGCTAATTCCCCCACTCTTAGGGCTAGCTCTCCAACCTGTCACAGGCAACAAGGGACAGGAAAGGGAGGAGGTCATCTCTCCCTCTCCCAATCCACCACATGGCAGATGAGGGGACACAAGAACAGAAGAGCTGGCCCTGTCCCTCACTGAGTGCAGCAGTCGGAGAGCTGGCCCTGTACCTCACCTGAGCAAAGCAATAGAGCTGGCCCTGGTGGTGTGAGTGTGGGTGAGCTGGACCCAAGGGTGAGAGAGCAGGAGAACTAGCCCCGCCCCTTGCTGCCTGCAGCATTGGGTGAGCTAGCTGGGGCAGGGCTGGAGAGTTCACCTGCTTGGTGACCATGAGGGAAAGCTGGTGGTCTAACCATCCCAGCAACCAACAACCCAGACCCAACACCAGTACTATAAAGTAACCCACCCCAAACACCACCTTATCTGTGAATTTCTGGAGCATGTGAATGGAGCAGACCTGCAGATCCAAAGCTACAGGATCTTCACGGTAAACAGGGAAACAATAAGGTATCCAAGAAGAGTCCCAGTGAGGACCCAGTATTGGTAGTATAGCTGAAACCAGAGGCCTCGAACCAAACTCTGACTCATGGAAAGGAACACTTACAAGTAAAGATACATGGACTAAAGGGTGACTCACTGAGCCACACTACAGCTTCCACTCCAAGCTCTTTAAATTTTGTTTTGTTTGTTTAGTTTGTTTTTTTTCTTTTGGTCTTATTTTTAAATCTTGTTTTATTGAGGAGGTTGCAAGGACAGAGGGTGGAAATGATGGGATAGGAAGATGAGTAGGATCAGGATGCATGATGGGAAATCCACGAAGAATCAATAAAAAGGGAAAACCTTGTTTTCAACACAACCACTTCAAGAGTGTCTACAAAAAGTTTCCAAGTTTTTGAGTGGTTCTGAAAACTTTTGTTACAGCTCATAAAAGAACTAAGACACACCGTGAATTTTAGTTGTATCCCATTGTGTTGGGACATTAACCATTGAGATAAAAGTATATAGTTGTTGGGGGAAATTTTTTCTAAAAGCTCAACAAAGGTGAGATATAAATCTCAAAATGTAGCTTTTCTGGTCCACAGTTTCAAAATTCCTATTTAGAGGGTCAAAACTCTATCCGAAGACCATTTAAAAATAAAATTAAGAATTTTTTAAATTCAGTGACATAATATAAAGTCACAGAAATAAAGAACTAACTTTACAAACTCTTAAAAGCTGACAAATTCTTGCTCATCTTTGAAGATGGGCATTTTGTTATGTGGCAGTCTAGTAAAGTTTAATTTTAGCACAATGAACAACTAGGAACAAATAATTAATAGTAATGTTAATAGCAATGGAACAATTACAACAGTATTCTAGAAAAATAAGAACATATAGATTTTCCCTCTTGAAACATCTTACTGTATATTGTACTGCTCTGACTGGCTATCTCCCCTCCCCTCCACACACACATTTGTTTTGTTTTGTTTTTGTTTTGTTTTGTGAGAGACAGGATTTCTCTGTGTAACCCTGGCTGTCCTGGAACTCACTTTGTAGACCAGGCTGGCCCTCAAACTCAGAGATCCACCTGCCTCTGCCTCCAGAGTGCTGGGATTAAATGCATGTGCCACTACTTCCCATTGCCCATCTATCTTGTGAGTGTGGAGTATGGTGCAATACCCATGTGATGAGATGAAAGAGCAGTAGGCATTATGGTGTCATGTGATGCTACAACATACAGGTGACTTGAACATGGCCTGCAATACTGCCATAGTTGATCTGACAATCTAGACAGGTGAATAAAGGGTGAGTGGTGTACATGGTGTGATATGCTCCTAGACAAGGCATGAACAACGTTCATTATTTCTAAGCAGGTTTCAACACTTTTCAAGACAGACCCCACAATAAGGCAACTTTATGCAAATGGCTATTTCTTTACAAAGATTAAAAGGGGGACATGGATGTGTGTAGTGCCTCACCACCTGGAACTGCAGTCAGACAAGGACCTGGGGAGTAAAGAACACACAGAGACACAGGTTACTCCTGAAGCAAGAATACCAATTTTATTATATTCTAAGACAGCTTATATAGTGCTCTCCTTGACTAGTGGCCACACCCTAGCTCTCAGGATTTTCTACTGCAAGCCCACCAGACACCACTTCCTTGTTATCAGGAAGTCATGAGGGTTTTGTGCTCAGAGCAGCTGCAAGCATAGAAAAACAAGTTGTTTACTCCAGCAGGCAATAGGTCATAGAAAGTTCAGGGTCTGAGGGTCTGCAGCTCCCAACAGAAATGTGAATAAAAAGAAGACTGGGAGGAAGAAAGTTAAATGTGTGCCAAGTTAGTCATTGGTGCAGTGCCTGCCTGACAACACACTCCTCCAACCCATTGCTCAACCTCAAATGGGCCAGATTAACACTTCAGAATTTGATTTAAAGACAGTGTTTCCTCTAAAGAAACAGCCATTGACAATTAGCTTTACCTCTTAGCCACAGTGTGTGGGTTTTGTGGTAAGAAGAGCATAAGAAGGGACCATGAGGTGTGCATGTTGGCAAAGGTAAATCAGAGATGGAAGTGAAAATTTGTCATTTTCACCAACTTATATGATCAGGAGAGGTCAGATGGTCAACACTTGCTGCTTGGAGCCATCCTCTGACCTCTTTGTACAGGTAAATTAGCCCAGTTAGGGAGAACTCATAAAGACAAAGTCACCATTTTCACTTTGGCATGGATTTTTTTTTAGCCTATTCATTTATTCACTCATTTTCTAGTCACCACATATGTCCTAATGTTCTACAATGCCAAAATTCTTGGTAAATATTAGAGGTAAAACTCTAGATATGATATCTAAGACCTAGAGGAAAAGCCAGGCAGATGATTTAGTAATTACAATCAATGTCAAGCATGTATTATGGGCATTATTTAGATTTGGGATAAAGGCAGCCTTCCCCGAGTAAGCAATAAAGCTGTAAAGAGAAGTAAACACCTAAAGATAATAATATATTTCAGAAAGAATTATCAGAGCAACCATACTGGGGAACTGAAAGTCATTCATTCTGTTTAGGATGTAGGGCTTTACCAGCTGAGGTCAAAGGTGGGCAGACATATTGGGAGAGGAGTCTGGAAAGAGAGGCTGAAGATAGACCAGAAAGCCACAAATATAACTAAGAGATGGTGTATGATGTAGAAGTGGAAATCACCAAAGCAATCATTTAAATAAAAGAACTTAATTATTTTCCCCTGAGATAAAGCATTGTCCAAGCTTCCTCCATGATGGGCAGTATCCAGCGTTTCCACACATTCTGCCTTGTTTCTGCTGCTGTTACTACAGGTGCTCTTTTCTAACTCTTCTTTCCTAAGGTCATCTCGAGGTCTCAAGTTGGCTGTGTTAGCTTTCTCTAGTACTTTGCTAGTCAGCGAGGCAAAGGAAAAATGAGAAAAGGAGGAACAGAGTACACTCTTGAAGGTTAGCCCCACATTACAGATCTTTTCTAGGTGCCCCACTCTAAATTTTGACTCCAAATCCCATGAATTTAACTTGGCCTTATGATCATAACTTCTGTGAGGGATGTCAGGAAATGTACATTCTTACCTATTCAAGATGGCTTTCCATAATAAAATCACATTTCTGATCATAAAGAAGGAGAAAGGGGTTTTTGTAGCAACTGCTAGCTAGCCACAACAGTTTAATACTGTTTGGAGATCAGGGGCCAGTTGTCCACGTTCATCAAGTTAAGAAGCTGCAGGCTTGCGATACATGGAGATCATTGTGTTGAGGTACATGTATTCCTTGCATACTCTTTAGCTGTAGAAGGTTTAAAGCATTATTATTATAACTTCACGTGTATGCATGTTTTGCTAATGTGTATGTCTGTATACCACGTGTGAGCCTGGTACCCTCAGAGTCCAGAAGATGGCATCAGATCTCCTGGAGATGGAGTTACAAACAATTGCAAGCCACCACATGGGTGCTGGGAATTGAATCCAAGCCTTCTGGAAGAACAAGGAGTACTCTTAACTGCTAAGACATCTCTCTAGTCCCTACCTGTACAGTCATATTCTCTCTCTCATAATCATAAAGGGATGTTTAACATTATCATTATTTTTATTTTACGTCTGTTGAGGCGTTCATGAATTTTTTGTCCTTCTCTTATGGCAATGTGATGTATGTGTGCGTGTGCGTGTGTGTGTGTGTGTTGAATCATCTTTGCATCTCTAGTATAAATGCCTCTTGATCTTAATGAATCTTTCTTTTAAGGTACTGATAATTCCATTCACTACTTTAGTGATAATTTTTTTTTCTTGTGTTCATCCAGAATAAGGACCTGTAATTGTCTTTCCTTATACTATCTTTGACTCTAGTATGGGATAATGCTAACTTTATATATAATTTTGGAAGTTTTCCTTCCCTGTTGATTTTTTGAAGAGTTGAGAAGCATCGAGGTTATTTCTTTAAATGTTCAATATGATTGATTCATCAGTAAAGTTATCTGTCCCTGAACATCTCTCTGATGAGATTATTTTTATTCCTGATTCAGCCACATTACTCATGATTTGTATATGCACACTTTCTATTTCTTCATGATTCAGCCTTGATAAATTAGTTCTTGGAGTTGAAGCATTTGTTTATGCCATGTTACCCAACTGGTTTTAAGTATAATCATTCACAGTAAGTGTTTATCATCTGTTGTATTTCTGTGGTTCCTTTTGTAATGGCATCTGTTTCACAGCTGGTCTTGTTTGTATGAATCTATTAGTTTAGCTAAAGATTCGACAATTTTTTGCTTAAATCTATTTTAAAAACTCAGTTTTATTGAAATTTTTTTGAGGTTTCAATATTTTATTCAAGTTTTATTTTAAGTGATATTAATTACAATATTTGGAGGGGAGGAGTTAATTCCACACAAAACAGACAACTCTATAATATAGCCACTAAACTACTAAAATATAGAGTGGTGTGGCTATAACAGAAGTCAGTTTAGATCCCTAGTGTTGTCATGGTGTGACTGCAATCACCTGCCTAGCTCAGAGATGGAGATACAGGAAGCTATTTCATACTCTGGTGCGACAGCAATAATAATAATAATTAATTGAAGAAGAGGAGGAAGATGAAGAAGAGGAGAGAAGAGAAGAGAAGGGAAGGGAAGGGAGGGGAGGAGAGGGGAGGGAAAGATTTTTTAAAATTTCCTTTCTGATTTCTTCTTTGACCCATTTGGATTTCCATGATCATGTCCTTTAATTTGCACACACTTGTCTATTTTCCATTTCTCCTCCTGCTAATTCACTCTAATATGATGCCATTATGACTAGAATTATGGGATCTCTGATTTCCGTCTCTTAAATTGAGAAAGTCTTCTTTTGTGCCTAATATCTAATACACATTCTATCTTATATTTTCCTACTGGAGATGAAACGGCTTGTGAAACTGGTATTGTGCCCAGACTCCAGACCCCTAAAGACCACCAAGAGAACAAATCCAATGCAAAAGCAAAGAGTCTCTTTTTTATTATTCCTGCATGTTGGGGCTGACCATCCTACACAAAGGAAGGCAAGATGCACACACTGAGAAGGAGGTAGAGGCTTCTTTCAAGTCTTACTAAGGGAAATGCCTAAGGAAGTTAGGTCGTTTTAGATAGAATTGATTTAAGCAAGTGGCAACCATATTAGTACGTTCTAATTGTCTAGGGATAGTCAGGGGTTGGTTAGGTCTACAGTTTTTCACTTTGGGGCAGGCGCGGGACCAGGCCCTATCCTTTAGCTGCTGTGGAGGTGGTTCAGGCCTGGCCTGGCCTAGTACTGCATGCACCAGGCCTCCTCCTTGCTGTTGAGGGTGTTGGAGATTGACTGTCCTTTATCCAAGGCTTTTCCTTGTTTGTCTCAGGAAACTGAAACTGAGACCTGTTCTCTGAGAGAAGAGTGAGCAGCCTGTTATGGCGTCTGCTTGATCCTTACACTGGTTTAGTCCCTTGTTTTCAAGTTAAGCTCAGGTCCAATGTTTCTGTCTTAATTTTGTGTCTAGATGATCAATTCACCACTGAAGGGGAGATGCCAAAGTCCTAAACTACTATTGCATTATTATCTAACTCTCCATCTAGACACATTAATATCTGCTTATATTATTTATTAGTTGCTCCTATCTTGAATATAATTCTTGTCTATTTATATGTTGATAGCTGAAATATTAGATCACAATGAAAGTAACTAAATTAGGAATGCTCTTAATACCATGCTGATCATGTACAAATCACTTACATCCTATACATAAACTCAAAATAAAAAACTATTAAATATAACTACAGCCTCATTTTATAATAACATTCTTTGTCTGGTTTTTTTTGTTCCTAAATTTTATTAATGAATTAATACAAAACATTCCAGACCAATGTGTCTTAATCCTCCTCCTCCTCCTCCTCTTCATCCTGGTTAATCTGGAAGTAACGCAGCTCATAGCTCTCTTTGCTGTTGGCGACAACACACAACCAGTCTCAGAGATTGTTCTTCTTCAAATATTTTTTGGTGAGATATTTCAAATACCTTTCGGAGAAAGGTACCTCGGAAGTGGCAGTGACCTTGCTCTTGCTCCGTTCGATGGTCACAACCCCTCCACCGAGATTCCCAGCTTTGCCATTCACCTTGATTCTCTCCTGGAGGAACTGCTTGAAATTAGCAGCGTCCATGATCCCATCTTCCACAGGGTGGGTGCAATCAAGGGTGAACTTCAAAACCTGCTTCTTCTTTTTTTTTTGCCCCCCTTCGCCACAAGCTTTCTCACGGGCTCCATGGCGGCAGAAGAGGCAGAAAGGGAGGGGGGTGCCTCTTTGTCTGTTTTCTCAGTTTTTTAATTAATGTCTACCTTTTCTGTATAATTATATCTACTCATCTCTTTTGGTTACCACTATAAAGAGTGTGTGTGTGTGTGTGTGTGTGTGTGTGTGTGTGTGTGTGTGTGTGTGTGTGTGTGTGTGTGTGTGTATTGAGACAAGGTCTTCCTATATAGCCCTGGCTGGCCTGGAATTCACTAATAGAGCGCTCGCCTTGACCTCACAGATATCCAAGTGAGGTCTACCTCTGCCTCCCAAGTGAATCCTGGGATTAAAAAGCATGGGTCATGATGCCCGGCATATATTTTATATAGCTTTATAGTGTATGTGTATCCTAAAAGCCAACATTAGTCTCTTGTAGATATTACACAAGGCTTTGTTGTGGTGAGTTGATTTGGCATAGTTTATTATCAACTTAGCCTTTCTCTGTTGGTTTGAGAATTGAATATACACATTTTATATGCCGTTAATGTCAGTTAAGGACAGACTATTGCCATTTGATTAGTTGCATTCTAGATATAACAAACCTTTTACTTCTCCTATCTTTCCTTGACATCTTCCTTTGTGGTGAGGTGTAGGCAGAGACTGCTTGTTTGTTTCCCGGCTGCCCAGACCCAAATAATCACACAAAACTAAATTAATTACAATACTAGTTGGCCAATAGTTTAGTTGTATTCCTTGATAGCTCTTACATCTTGATTTATTAGAAATACCAATTTCTATTAATCTATGTATTGCTACAAGGCTGTGACCTACCTATAAGGTTCCATCAAGCGTCTGTCTCCTTTGACAGCTACTAGACCCTGATGTACAGTCATCTGCAAGGCAACTGCTACTTCAAGGATCAAAAACCAACATGCATGCTGAAATGATCACAGAACCAAGATCTAGCATTGGTCATACACAGAGTTTGGAGGGCAGTTGTCGTGATGGCTTTGGTGTTTGAGATGGAGGCATGCATCCTATGTCTGTGAAGCCAGGGTCTGGAGTTCATGCCCAGTTAGGAGAAGGAAAGTAGTTGCAGCATCCAGGGTTAAAGCAGCATAACAGAGGCCTCTTTTTACTACAGATAATGCAGCACCATCTCCTTCTCCACAGGTCCATGGGGGTGGTAGTTATTGACACCCCAATGACAAAATCGGTCAGTGTCCTCTGCCCAGCACATACCAAGGAACAATGGTGGCAGGGTCCTGTGGCTTGAACTGATATTCTCAACTTTTCATGGTTCCTCATCGATTCCAAATGTCTCAAGTATGCTTTTCTCCAGCATTTCTCTTCCTTATTCTCCAGTTTTCTATTGTCTTCCTGAAAGTACTTATTAGATCTTTCAGCCCTCTGAAGAATATTTTCCTTTGTTGAGACCTGGCTAATTGCTACCATTAATGACCTTTTTTTATTTTTTATTTTTAAGGAAAGTGAAAACAACAACTTCTACCCTGTCATCTAGTTAGTGTTACTTCCCTTGAATTTTAAATAAGAAAACAGAAGTCATTTAGTAACAATGTAAGAGATACCATCTTCATACTCATTTTGGGGGGTGGGGCAAAACCTCATAAATTTTAACTTTCTATACTTCTTTTACAAGTACCTATGTCTTGGTGTGTATGAAATAAACTCTTTCAGGGTAGATACCGTGGTTTTTACAAGCAGTAACTACAAATATCAAATGCTGAAAATGTCACAAACTATGACTTGTTCTCAACATTCCATTGAGTCCTCACAGTGACCATGGGAGAAGCTTCTCTCTTCTTATTTGCACTATGTCACAGACTGGCATTTATTAAGAAACCCACAATTAAGTGATTAAGCAAAGGATTCAGTTGATAAGTGCAAGTAAAAGTAAATCCCAACTTGAATACACACCAAATCATGGGACCTTTCTATCAACTATATTGTGCCGCCTGAAGAAAAAAACACTTAAATCTGAGGGGAATGCACCAGATGAAGGGGAACGCGAATAAAGTAATGCCACACTAGCTCCAGATAGGGTATAATAAGGGGTTCTTTGTTTAAGGGGAGACTCACAGATTACAACGGGGAACAGGAATGAAATCCAGCATCCAGGTGTGAGAACGGGGGACGGGGGAGAAAAAGATTGAGAGCACAGCGGGCATGCACTTTTTGGTACCCAAAGCCATGCCCAACCTGGTCCAGCCTCTCAAAGGCCATTGGCTGAAGGAGGTTCCCCATCATAAATCTTGCTGTGTATTCCAGACTGGACTTTCCATCCTCCTGCCTCTGCTTCCTGAGTATTAGGATTATAAGCTATATCACCACATCTGGCCCTCCCCCACGGTTCTGATCTTTCAGATTCTCTAGATCAGCTAGAAGGAATAAGAGCATCTTAAAAGAAATTAAACAAATATCTGCTTAAATAAGTTAACTTGAGCTTCTGGGCTAGTCATCTTTTTGTCACTATAACACATGGTCAATTTAAGTTAACTTAAAAGAAAAGGTTGCTTTGGTTCACTTTTTCAGAGGTTTCAGCCCTTGTTCCGTTGGCCCCAATTGTTTTGGAGCTGGTGCCAAGGCAGTATATCACAGCAAGAGCGAATGATAAAGCAAAAACATGCTGGAAAGTGAAAAAAAAAGTGAGGGCTACAATCCCACCATTCCCCCTGTGCTAGATACTTTTATGTCAACTTGACACAGGCTAGAGACGTCTGAGAGGAGGGAACCACAATTCAGAAAATGCCTCCCTAAGATCAGGCTGTAGGCAAGCCTGTAAGGCATTTTTTTTAATTAGTGATTGATGGAGAGGGCCCAGCCCATTGTGTGTAGGCTAATCCCTGGTTTGGTGGGCCTGGGTTCCATAAGAAAGCAGGCTGTGCAAGTAATGAGAAGCAAGCTGGCCTCTGCATCAGCTCCTGCCTCCAGTTTCCTGCCCTGTTTGAGTTCCTGTCCTGACTTCCTTAGACAATAGACAGTGATATGGAAATGTAAACCAAAACCCTTTCCTTCCCAACTTTATTTTTGGTCATGGTGCGTCATCATAGCAAAAGAAACCCTAAGACACCCTTCAACTTGACACACTTCAACTTGACAACTTGACAGACTCCTCCCATGAGGCCCCATTATCTCCTAAAAGTTCCACCAATAGCATTATTGCGGGAAATGAGCATTTAACTCATGGATCTTTGGGGAGCCATTCACAATCCAAACCTTAAATCTTAAAAAGCTCAAATGTGAATCTGTATTCATTAAAGGTACTTGCATCAACTTTTTGTTGATTTCTTTTCTTTCTACACCTACTTTATTCTTTACTTTCCCTCTGTCGTAGTCCCTTGTTCCTTTCCCCATGCTCACATGGCTGCTGAGAAGAAATGATGTTACTGAGGTAGGCGTGGTGCACATTGTACTTACTCACTTGAGAATTTCTGGCAGTACTCTCCAGAAGAGCATGGCTTATTGTAACTTGGGAGAGGTTCCTGACTTGTCTCTGTTGACAACAGTCAGTTCAGACCAGAACTTCTTGTAACATGTGGATCTAGACGCAATTGTCTGCATGTCTAGACTTAGATTTTATTTCTCTTTCAGAAAAATTCCTGTTGAATATTACATGAGTTATGTTTTTAATTGACACTAGACTAGTGTGGAAGTCTGCCAAGGTAAGAGGAAATTCTGCTTTTGATCTAGTCTAAGACCAGTTGCCTTGTCTCCTCCCACAAATGTCTTCCAATTGTAAGTTTATAGCTTATGTGCAACTCAGAACCCATCCTACATCTTCCTCATGTCTTACATAAGGTACTGTACCCTATGCATAGAGAGGTTGTAGCAGGTAATTAATAATGATGCAATTGCTCTCCTTGTGGGTAGATGATTGTGGTTTATGAAGCTTGTCTTACAAATATATGCTTAAGAACTAACCAGCTTTGGAAAATGGAAAAATTACAGGCCCCCAGGGAGCTATTTCATGCTACCAGTAAGAACAAAATAATCCCCAGTGTAAGAGCTAGGTTTTTACAAAGGAATTTTACTATTTGACGATAAGCTCCTATTAATGAAGATACTTATGCTCCAGATGATTCATTATTTTGGGAAAAAAGAAATAAAGGCCCTGCATGAGAATTTTTTATTAGCATGTCTTTGTATTGACCACTCAGGATCAGTATGCAGTATGTCTGTTCAATGTGTAGTTTCAAATTTTTTATTATAGTGTCTAGAATCTTTCATTTATAATACTAGTTTCAGTCTTAGAAGATTTGTATCCTCTTATATATCAAGTCTTCTCTGCTTAGTTTTAAACTTTTTCTTGAACTCTGGACCTACACAGACAAGTTGGAACCCATACTGAACTTCCAACTTTAGAGACGCTTCAGACTTGCAGAAGGAATTAGGCCCCTTTCCTGAAAATATGCACACACTTGGACGTGAGAACTGAGATAGGGAAGCTGCATATGCCAGATGGGTTCAGGTAGCTAGGAGAGCTGGGTTCAGATGTTGTTTCACGACAACAGGATGAGCCAACACAATAGGCTTGCTTGGCACTTACCTTTACACTGAGAACATGGCTGCCCTTTCCTTTATACTTCCAATCTCAGGCAGAGTTCTACTGTGAAATAACCCTTCTGTGAAGATGTGTCTTTGCCAAGGCACCTCCTGATTGGTTTTATAAAAGAGCTGACTGGCCAATAGATTGGCAGGAATTGATTAGGCATGAGAACCAGACTAGGAGGATGCTGGGAAGAAGAAGGGCAGGGTCTCAGAAGGCACCAGCCAGATGCAGAGGAAGCAGGAGATGAGCCACATGGCAGAAGGTAGAACACAGATAAAATATGCATTAATTTAAGATGTAAAAGCTAGTTAGTAACAAACCTAAGCTATAGATGATCATTTATAATTAATATTAAGTCTCTGTGTGATTATTCGGAGAGCTGGCAGTCCTGATGAAAAACTCTGCCTACAGAGTTCTCCCTATAACTATCAGAGAGAAATAATTCTAGGAGTAGGATTTCCATTTTATCTAATTTTTACTAGTACAAAACCACCACACTTCTGCATTTATCACCTTGGCATCAATACACAGATTTTTAATTAGATTTAACTTTCAACTCACTACAATAGTGGACTGATGCTTATACTCAATGAGGCAGGTGTCTCCTAAGTAAACAAGGCCATGCTATTTTTCCCTCCAGATAAGAAATGAACCTTACCCGTCTTCAGATGGTGTTTTTTTCCTTTTACCTGAGTTATAGCCATTCTTTGATATCCTGTAACTTATACTGTAAACTATAAAGTTAGCTCCATTCACTTCATGTTATATTAGATGCAAAACAAATTGGAGAGTTGAAGGAAAGCAGCAATTAATACTCATACATAAGCATAGTCATATTGAAATAATGAAACTATACTAATAATAACAAATCTTCACTTCCAAAATTGACTTTAGTATATCAAATGGTATTTTGAACTTCTTCTCCCTTCTTTCTACTCCCACCTCACTGGCAATGTTTCACAGAGTTGGTTTCATCTCATCCTGAAGACTTGAGTTAAATATCATCTTCTTTTTTCTTCCTAATTTATAGTAGCTAACTTAATTTTTTCTCTTAACATTCTGATGTTCTTCTTTCAAGATGTATATTTGTGTGTGTGTGTGTGTGTGTGTGTGTGTTTTATTTTTTAGATGGGGTCTCACTGTGTAGCTCTGACTGGCCTGGAACTCCCTTTATAGACCAGGGTGATCTTGAACTCATAGCAATTCACCTGCTTCTGCCTCCTCTGTGCTGGGTTTAAAGGCGAGCTTGTTTCTATTTCTCTGTACCTCTAAAAACATTATTTTGAATGAGCAAATAAATTCCTTCTTTTTTTTTTTTTACTGCATGCGTGTATCGATCGCCAAGTGCCATTAGCTTTTCATTCCTCGTGTGTCTCAGATCTTCTTCTCTTTCCAGTCATCAGCACTCAGCTTGTTATCAATCATCTATCCTCTAGCTCCTCTCTACTTGGTCTCATAGTATGCACTGTCGTAGTTAGAGTGCCTATAGCTGTGAAGAGACACCTGACCACAGTATCTTTTTTTCTATTTACTTTATTTCTTTTTTAAAGATTTACTTTTATTTCATGTGTATTGGTGTACCACCTGCCTGTATATCTATGTGAGGGTGTCAGATCCCTTGGAACTGGAGTTACAGACAGTTATAAGCTGCCATGTGGGTGCTGGGAATTGAACCTGGGTCCTCTGGAAGAGCAAGCAGTGCTCTTAACCACTGAGCCATCTCTCCAGCCCAACCACAGCAACTCTTATAAAAGAAAACCTTTAATTGGGGCTGACTTACAGTCTCAGAGGTTTAGTCCATTATCATCATGGTGGGAAATATGACAGCGTACAGGCAGACATGGTGCTGGAGAAGAGGTTAAGAGTTCTATATCTTGAACTTCAGGCAGCAGAAGTGAATGCCATACTAGGCCTAGCTTGAGCATCTGAGATCTCAAAGCCAACCCCCTAAAGACACACTTCCTCCAACAAAGCCATACCTACTCCAAAAAGACCATACCTCCCAATAGTGCCACTCCCTATGGACCAGCTATTCAAACACATGAGTCTATGGGAGTCATTCCTATTCAAACCACCACATGCAGTATATTCAATACTTAGTGAGAACAAGTTGTCATAACATCTTTATATTTCCAGTACACAGCGTAGTTGGCATGCCAGTACACAAAGCAGGAATTTAAAAGTGTCTGTAGATGAATACAATACCATCAGTTACATAAAAGATGCATTAGGAAATCTAACCCTGGGTATTTTATCAATTCAATACCCCAAGCTGAAAACCCATAGATGAAATCATTCTTGAACTTTCAAATGTCTACTTTCTAAATAATAATAATAATATAGTTTATTTGACCACTATCTAATGAAGTTTAACTGTGCATTAAATAAGAAGAATTAATTACTCATTGAAAAGAAATGTGTCAGCATAAATGGTCAAGAGTTTAAAATAGTATGAACTATTTTAAGGAAATGAAAATTGTGATGATAAAAATAAAAATAACTTAATGTTTTATTAATGCTGTTTATTTAATAGAATAATTTTTGGGATTTTGGGGTGTTGATTTTGGGGAGGACAATTTTCAAGACAGTGTTTCTCTGCATATGGCCCTGGCTGTCCTGGAACTCTCTTTGTAGACCAGGTTGGCCTCAAACTCACAGATATTCACCTGCCTCTGCCTCCCAAGTACTGGGATTAAAGGTGTGTGCCATCATACCCATCTGGAATAATGTTTTAAATGCATCTAGACATTGTATGTATGCTAAGAGTAGGATTGGTAATAGATGCAATGGCACAAATATTTGATCTTGTGAATAAAAGGAGACCAATAGCAAAATTCCATTTCCCTAAATAAATAAAATTTCACTGGATGATAGTACAATAGGAAAGTTAATCTATGTTATTTAACTACTGGTTGATTTAAAATAATTAATAAGGTTTTCACAAGTTTAAAAGCTCTAGTTGTCTTGAATGGTCGTAGATTACAGAAATTTGCATCTCAAAACCAATTATAAAGGTAGAATATGTTACTATATCTCAAAATTACAAAGACAGTGTGTTTCCCTACTAAGAAATAGTTCATCCTAAATAAAGTCGGCCACTGGACTAAAAGGATCTTTTGTGGACATTCCTTGGTAACATATCTATAACCTATATCAACTACTTTTTAATTTTGTTATTCTAATTATTGTTCTAAGCTCAAACCTCAAAAACCTAAAAAGGTCAAGACAGCATGAATGAGGAACAAAAGCAAAAGGTCTTCCCTCTATCAACAAGAAAGAGAATGTATATACATAAAAGAAAAATCATATTCCCAAGCTTGATAAGACTCCCTAAAGGAAACCCTCTTGCCATTTCATTTAGGCTAATACCACTCTGACCTCCTCCTGCAGACAGGCCTCAAAATGAATAAAATCGACCCATTCTGTCAGCCAGACTTTGCTGCCGGCCCCTGTTTACACATGCCCCAGCGGCAGAGCTTCACGTTTGCAAGGGCCGGGGAATCGTCAGCTACGGTGGAGTGTAAACTGGACACACAGTTCCACACTTTTGCCTGCTGCAGCCTGCCGAGTTCTGCTCACAGGCTTCCAGTAGTAAAGCTGGAACGCTGGACTTTCTCACAGAAAACATTTCTCATAGGAAACAGAGCTGGAGTTTGTCATCAGGAAGCGATTTTACATAGATTTAAGCACAGTGATCCAAAGAAAGGTGCTCGGGGAAGAGGGACCGTTCCATTCCAGTGTCTCAGCAGTAACCATGGGGGACCTTTTTTTTAAAAAAAAAAAAATCTTTTGTGACAAATGAGGATTCTTGTGGAGTTTCTAGAACCCTGCAGGTTTACAGCTGGGAAAGATCAAAAGGCATAGTTAGTGTAAGGTTAGCCCTTCAGCAAGGTTCATTGATATTTTAGCATACTTATTTGAAATATGTCCATGAAAAAGAATGTTGTCTCTGTGTTGATAACCTTTATAGCAAATTGTATGGAGTTCTTAATTTTGGGCTGACAATGACTTCAACTAGACTCTGGCATGAAATGTCTCTTTTTAAATTTATTTTATTTTCTAAGGTGTATTTTTATTTTATGTGCACTAGTGTCTCATGTGCATATGTGTCTGTGTGAGGGTGTCAGGTCCCCTGCAACTGGAGTTACAGCTGAGTGAGAGCTGCCATGTGGGTGCTAGGAATTGAACCTGGGTCCTCTGGAAGGGCAGCCAGTGTGCTTAACCACTGAACCATCTTTCTTTCCAGCCCCTGAAACGCCTCTTTTGCTCCCCACATCCCCTAATTATCCCCATTCTTCTCTCTTGCCTCAAAATAATGTTTCAGCATTCTGAATTTTCATAGTCTTTGTCCTCAGGCAGCTCATTGTCTCTGTTTCAGGTGCTACATCGACTGTCCCCAATTACCACCCTGACTCCTCAGTCAAAACTAAATGACCCCACACCCATCTCCCAAAGTCTGGATGCACCCTTGGACCAGCTTATTAGGAGTCTTGTGAGAGATTAAGCAATAGTAAACCTCCATGTAGCTTTCTCCTAGGATGCATTTGTAGTTTAAGGCACCCTTCCAGGCTTTGATACCATCGAGTAAATGGCTGGTTTTAGTAACTATCATGTTGGGTTATTAGGAATTTTGAGAGAGACTCCAACCACATACTTAGTATGTAATGGGGACACTACGGGAATAAAAATTTTCAAATTGTTTCCTCAAACTGAGTTTTTTTAAACAGGACATGCTGCGTTAAGTAGTTTGTATGTGGGAATGTTTAAAATCCTGTGGGATGGTGTAGCAGTCACAACATTATCTACTAAAAGCCACACAGCCTGGTCTGTATTAAACAAACAGTCTGAATTTAATAAGATCTGAATATTTATTATTGTCAATAACTATAAACTTGGCTGCTATGCACATTTTTTCCTTTTTCTCATCTAGCAAAAAATAGCTCAGTGCTTTTCAATTGAAAGAAAATGAAATTTTTAAAGAAATTTTAAGTCAAAATGAAAATCAGAATATTGGCAAGAACTTAAATTTTTCCTCAGTTGCAGTAAATTCTCTTTACTGGAAAACTTTCAGCATCACATTCTAGGGTATGGCCAACATCTTTTCAATTACAGTAATCTGAATGTAATTGGCCCCCATAGTCTCCTAGGGAGTGGCACTGTTAGGAGGTGTGGTTTTGTTGGAAGAGGTGTGGCCTTGTTGGAGGAAATGTATCACCTTGAGGGTGGACTTTGAGGTTTCCTATGCTCAGAATACTGCCCAGTGTCTCAATCAACTTCCTGTTTCCTGCAAGAAGTAGGGCTCTCAGCTCCTCCAGCACCATGTCTGCCTGCACGCTGCCATGCTCCCCATCATGATGACAATGGACTGAACCTCTGAAACTATAAGCTGCCACCTCAGTTAAATGTTTTTCTTTATAAGAGTTGACATAGTCATAAAGTCTCTTTACAACAATAAATAGTCTGGAAAGCCCTGAGATCCTATCTCCTCCCACCTCATCACTCCCACTCCCCGCCTCCCGAGTGCTAGGATTAAAGGTGTGAGCCACTACCACTGTCCAACTTCCAGGTTAACTAGTGGCTAGCTCTACCCTCTAATCTCCAGGAAAGTTTTATTTGTCAGAACACAAACAAACTATCACACAACATGCACCACGCAACAAATGTAAAGTTTGCAAACTTCATTGTATCCTGGCAACTACAACTGTATTGATCCTGGCAATTGTCATTATAATTTGTTTCTGATTAAGGAATAAAAAGTCTGATTACACTCAGTAAAATGGTCACAGCCTCAGTCTTTGATGTGGGATGTTCTTCTATAAATATATTGCTTTTATTGGCTAAGAAATAAAGCTGCTTTGTCCTATGGCAGGGCAGAATATAGCCAGGTCAGAAGAAATAGAAAGAGAGAGAGGAGGCAGAGTCAGGGAGACACCATGTATCTGCCAAAGAAGAAGGACACGCTGGAACCTTAAGAACCTTACTGGTAGGCCACAGCCTTGTGGCAACACACAAATTGATAGACATGGATTAATTTAAGATGTAAGAGCTAGCTAGGAATATGCTTGAGACATTGGCCAAACACTGTTGTAATTAAGACAGTTTCTATGTGATTATTTGGGTCTGAGTGGCCAGGAAATGAATGAGCGATCTCTGCTTACAAGTCTTGCTGTGCCCCCTCCAATCTAAGCCTGGCTTCATTATTTATGGTCATATCAGGTGACATTGACCAGGTAAGTGAGTGAGGGTGCTTACACCTGCCTATCTTGATGTAGAACCCTCTGTTACCACTCTAACACCATGTCTGCCTGTGTGCCACCATGCTTCCTGCCATGACAATAGACTTAGGCCCCAGTTAAATGCTTTCTTTTGTAAGGAAAGGTTATGGTATCTCTTCACAGCAACCTTAACTAGGATGTTTGTGGAGGCTGCTCATTCATTTTCCAGCAATCCAGACCTGAAATAGTCACTCAGAAACTATATTAATTAAATCACTGCCTGGTCAATCATTTAAGTGTATTGCTAGCTAGCACTTATATCTTAAACTAACCCATTTCTATTCATCTGTGTTTTGCCACATGTTTGTGGCCTACTGGTAAGGTTATGTCCAGCGTCTGAAGTTTGTCTCCTGCAATGGTTACATGGCTTCTCCCTGACTCCGCCTACTTTCTCCTCCTCTATCTGCTTGAAATTCCTGTCTTGCCCTATTCTGCTAAGCCACTGGCCAAAACAGCTTTATTCATTAGCCAATAAAAGCAACACATAAACAGAAGAACTTCCCACACCACTAAGATATGTATTACTATCTTCATTTGATAGAAGAGGAAAATAAAATTCTGAGTGGTTAGAATAAAATTTGCTAAAATCACTCAGCTATTAAATAAGAGTCTTTAAAGCTGTATTCTCAATAGTGTGCTTTCTCCATTTTCTGCCTTGTTTTGTTTACACATTTTGCTCATTCACTGAATAATGTGTATCAAACTAGAACTCTGAAGTAGGCCTTGTAAGCACTTACTGCAATAGTACAAAATAGGATTAATAGGGAGAATAAGTGAAACCATAATTAATGGTTTGAAGAAAGGGTGAAGGAGGGAAGATGGTAGATTCAGAAATGATTATGATCCCTTTTGTCAACACCATGGACTGGGAGGGTGAGCTTAGCTAGGAAGGCAGACCTTTCTACAGTGAACATGCTGTGAGAAGTGCCCACTCCATTCACATAGAGGTGCTCATGAAGGCCAGAGGTACAGTGCTTAAGAGCGTGCTTTTTGGTGTCAGCATCTTTGGTCTTGAATTTGTGCACCTTAGGCAAATTTACCTGAGGGTCTCTAGTTCTTGTGTTTAAAACAGGAATCATAGTAATGCCTACCTTAAAAAGTTACTGGGAGTACAGAATTAAACAGGTTTCAGAAGATGGCTAATACAATGCCTAGAATAGGTTGAGTACTCAATATGTGAGGGTTTGTTTGTTTGTTTGTTTACTAATAATGAAAATATCATTACATAATTACAATGATAGAACTTGGAGAAACTGAGAAAGAAAAACATTCCTGGAGAAAGAAACTGTTCCCCCCTGCTCCACCGCTGGAGATGGTTACTAGCATGCCAAAAATCAAAACTGTACTGTTGCTTTATTGTTCAAAGCATTGAGAAAGTTCTTAGTGTTTAAATATTGGAACCAGATCATGGCTTGTTGAGTTGATAATGGTGGTCTTTGTCACAGAGGGGAAAGGAGACTGTGCAGTCCTAGACTATACCAGTGCCAGAGCAGTGGACAGAGAAAGAGTGTAAATATCAAGAAAGGCAGAGCATAGAAAAGGCAGGCAGGGGGAAGGGAAGAGGAGATGAGGAAATGGGAGGAGAAAGGAGGAGAGAAGGAAAGGCAAAGAGAAATAAAGAGAAGGGAAGGAGAGAGTAAGAAAGGGGAAGGGACCAGGGAGAAGGGAAGGGAGGAGAGGGAAATGAAGAGAAGGGAAGAGAGGGGAGAAGACAAAGAAAGAGAAAAGGAGAAGGGAAGGGGAGTCCAAAGAAGCTAAGGCTAAAGAGCACTTAGGGAAGAGAGAGTCATAAATATCAAGGTGGCACCAAGATTCCTGTGGCCATACTATGTCATAAAAGCCACTCATACTTGTGACCTCCTTTTGAGACAGCAAGTAATTGCTACCAGAGGACCTAATTCTCAGATTATCCAGGGCTAGACATGAGATGAAAAGCCCCGCATGCTTGAAAGGACCCTGCATAGCCAGAAACCTTGAAATGTGAGCAAGGGCCCTGACATCCAGCTCAGCCATCCCCTGGAAAGAGGCAGGTGAGGAAGCCAGAAAGCCTGCCCCCTCCTCATGCTTATGAGGAATTAGCTAATCAGGATATGTTGAAAAGAAACACAAAGAAAAACAACACTCTAACCACCAGTGGATTCTAAGGTCTTTTATTCTATCCATGTAAACACCAACAGTATTATTATCTATATTGTTAACATTAATATTTATACTCTCTGAGAGTTAAGAATGCACTGAATACAAAATTACGGCTTAAAACCAGGAAACCACCTGATAAGCTTAAGAACATAATATGATTGACATTCCAAAATTGACTTAATACATTGTGTAGTTACAGTTAATATCTTTTAAATTAAAGGAATTTTTTTACCTTCATTAAGAAAAAAAAGACTCTTCCCTATATCATCCTGTAAACAGTGCCATTAGATAACAGTGGGTAACTTTTAGCATGTGGGATATCCTAGGCTAATATTCTGAACATAATGTTCCAAACTGTTAGACATTTCATGTTTTTTTTGTCAGGTTACTAGGGGAAGCAGAATGCAGAAAGAGAATGCCATTTGTTCAAGGTCACTTGCTTTGTGGCTGAGTCAAATTTAGATTTCCTGGCTCCTATTTTTTCACTCAGTTTCCATTCCATGAATCTCTTCTTTGTGTAAAGTACAGGGTTAATTGTTCCTTTGAAGGAATTGATAAGGGAACTGAGACACAGACTACACATGAAGGCAGGTAGGTGATTGAGTCTGGCACATGCTCACAATATCCCAGAGTGGTTAACAGAGGCCAGCACAAAAGGAGCAGGCCAGGTGTGCTCCATGGGAGCAGAGGCTATGGCACTCAAGACAACAACCAACAGAACAGTGATGCTTAGACTAGGCCTGTGCACTGCACATCCATAAAAATAGACAGACTTAAATCCCAAACTTAAAAAGTAAAACATGCATTTTCTTAAATATTAACCCATAGTTATAAACAATTGCTTTTCCAATTGTCACTTATTAGGTAAGAACAACTTTACAAAACATAGTCAATAACCAAAACTGAAACACACACACACATAAATCTCCTGAGTCACCAAGACAAAGATCACAGAATATTTTACCTCAAGTAATTCGTGTAAAACATTCAGCCCAATGTGTGGCCCACAGTAGACTTTCCAGTAGTAATACCTATGGTTATCTGATGCTCAAACTCTTTTATGTAGCATTTTTATTCAACTTCATTTCATAACAGATTTAAACAGAGTGGTAATATAATTATAGATAGACGCTTAAGAGAAAATATAAAATTATCAGACAAAAAATCCAAATATAACTGAGCTAGCTTACTGAGTACAAAGATTAATAGACTTCAAACTTCCTGGAGGTTCAAGAGATAATTGCTGTGTTGTAACACAGTGTAATCCTTAGAGGAATACAGAATCATCTAGAGAGATTTGGTGATATGTTGTATCTGCTATTGAAAATGGTCAGAAAATACTACAACATAAAAATTTATCAAAAATTTACATGGAAGTTTTGGAAGAGAGAACTTATAAACCAGTCCTCAGACTGTGAAAAATCCTCATCCTGAGACATCCAGTTCACTATTATTCTGTATATCAAAAATAACCTTAGGGGTAAACTATTCCAACACTGATGAGGTTTTTTGGGTGGAATCATAGACCCAGGAGAGTTCTTCAAAGGGAGTTTTCTATGATGTGTGTTTGGAGGCCAAGAAAGAAGCGCGATAGCAGAAGCCCCAGAGTGTCACTTAAACAGCTGTCTTCCAGTCCTGGTTTCCACAGGACACTCTTCCTTCTGAGCTCCCATGAAATGAGAGAGGGCTTTAAGCTACATGTAAACATTAATCACTTTAGCCTTGGAGAGGGCACTTCAGCTACTACTGGTTGGTGGACACCACCCTTTTCCAGATTCATAGCCCCCCATTCCTTGCTCTTTCTTTTGACAATGCCGAAAGTCTAGAAAATAGTAGCCAAGTGCTGTTTTCAGTGACAAAAGTTTTTTACAATAATCTTCTGACCAGCAGAAACAATGTATCTTGAAGAGACATTTATTTTCTCATCCCCAGAAGGTCTCTTAGTAGGCTCAAGGCAATCATGGGATTGTGAGGTCAACTGTCATGTAGGGCAGGTTTTAAATATCCCTGAGTGAGGAAGTGGGGTAGGATCTGCATTTGGTCACATCTCCTACAGTTGAACTGGGTGGACTCATCTCTCCCAAGAAGGAACCTGTGTCCTACCCACCCATGGAGTGGAATTCACAGTGGCACCTGGTTCATGGTGTTACCATAAGATCTTCAATGGGCACAGAATCCACCAGGAGTTAGCAGGACAACAAACAATTCCCCATCATTTATCTGGAGGTTTTCGCAGGAAGTATCAGGAGCATTTACAGTCAAGTAAACTATATCTTTGAAGGCCAAAGAGGCTACCAAAGTGAAGTCAACCCTTAGACCACTGTTCATCATGGGCAGAGAGATGGGACTTCGGCCCTTTCGGAAATGAAGGTTGATCTTGACCTCCTGGAAAAAAGAGCCCTTCGTGTAGATGAGATAAAGCCCATCACAGGTGATGGCAATCGAGTTGTTCTTCACCTCCATGGTCTGATACTCATTCCTTGGTAGGCTGATGAATAGTCTCCCATTCTCACATCCTAAAAAGAATTGAAAACAAGATTATTCCTAAGCAAAATATGAGACAAGAACCTTCCAATACAGCTAGATTGGGTGAAGAGAAAACTAATAGGGAAGAAGATTTTGGAAGGAAAACAACGGAGCACTGCGGTGTACCAATGTTTGGAACCCGTTGTACCCGTGCACAGAGTAGAGAGGTTGTAGCCATTGTCACCTCAGACTTGTAGCAGGAAAGACAGGTTCCGATTTTCCCTGATTTTTCAAAAACAAGAAATGCTGGCGTCTTCGGTGTTTACTTTCCAGTTGAGTGGATAGACTACAGCAAAGGTTAGAAGTGGGACAACGGGACCTTCATTGCCATGGTCCTGCCATCTCTTAATTAGCTCTCAAAGCAACTGCACTTAACCATTTCCTACACCTTCCCATCCAACCATGAAATACAGATTTTTCCATATGGCACCAGGAATCAGACTCACTGACAGCATGTCGAGTGGTCTTTGTCAGCGGTCAAATACGCTTAGTAATACAGCCAAGCACAGATGCTTGTGGGATCAAAGTGGGCTCAGTCCCATGAAACAGGGAGCCCTGGAACACAGGCATGTTCCTTGCTTCTTCCTTCTACCTCCTATAACCAGCATTTCCTGGAAGGTAGCTTGGGAAGGGTCACGGCCACAGAGAAAGAAGAGGAGGAAGAAAAAGAGGGGGAGAAGGACAAGAAAGGGGAGAACAGGACAAGCAACAGAGTTGGTAGCTTTCTGCCAGGCCTCTCCAGAAGGAAGCCTAGATATGATAAAGGTAGATTATTGAGTCTACTCTGAAAAGAAAATGGGGGAATATCAACATAGAATAAAAAAGTAGATTTAATCTGAGGTTTCGAGGAGAGAGCATTCAGCCTGAGGATTCGTAGGGACAGGATTGTCCTTTTGATCTGAGATTCAGAAGAGGTTAGAACTAGTATCTGGCTGCTCTGCTTCTCTGATCTTTCAGTATTAACCCCTATATCTGACTCCAGGTTTTTATTATTAAGACCAATTAAAATTCACAAGCTCCAAAGCCTAAGTTTCTTGTAGTTATGCATCAGCCTGAATATTATCTTGAAGGGCTAACCAACTACATCGTATATACCTGCTCTGACTCATGCTCCTTGATGATAGGAAACAACAGGCCCCCAGCGTTGACCCCAGTTCAATGATTCTTACTTTGTACCAGACAAAAATATCAAAAATAAGAATGACTTATTAAGACAAAAATGAACTTCCCATTCAGCCCAGAGAACTTAATAAATACTTGACAACTCATATAGAAACTTCCAGTGGTTGGCAGAGGTCAAGGACCCAAACAATACTCTCTTGATTGAAATATCAGTTTTTCTTCATATGCCCCCCCCCCAGCTCTCATTATCGTATTAGAGTAGAATAGAACTAACTGTCAGGGGACTTTCAGTCATATAGCCTTAGAATCCTTAGATGAAAACAAAGTGAAATTCCTACCCAAAAAACTTTTCTGGGAGGATTAAAAATGGCATATTAAGTACAGAGACAGGAACTGCGTTGGTCACTAATCCCTTTTTTTCCCCTGAAAAAAAAATAATATTCAGACTCCAACAATTTAGGGATGTAACACTTGCCTAAGAGAAATGACACATCCTGTCTTCTAGGAAAGTTAAGATACCACAGAAAATAAGCCCAGGGAAAGCATGGGCATGAGACTATGGAGACAGCTCAGTCAGTAAGCTATCTGCTGCACAAGATGACCTGAGTTCAGTTCATCACGCCAAAAAGAAAGAAAGAGAGGGGGAGAAGGAGAAAGGGAAGGAGGAAGAAGGAAGGGAAGGGAAGGGAAGGAAAGGGAAGGAAAGGAAAGGGAAAAGAGAAATGTGAGGCACAGTGACGCAGTAATGACTACAAGCACAGCCCTGAGGAGGCAGAGACAGGTGGATCCCTGGAGTTTGCTGGCCAGTCTGTTTGGCTCCATCAGTGAGCTCTAGTTTCAGTATAAGACTCTCTCAAAATAAAAGCTGAAGAGTAAGTAAGGAAGACACCCAGTGCCAACCTCCATCTCCACAAGCACATACACACACATGCACTCATAAACACAGACATACATGTACCACACAGATATACAAAAGAACTACATAAAGATAAATTAAACTTTTGGTAATACTTACTGGTAACTTGTGCTCTGAGACTTTGGATTGGAGGATACTTCACCTAAGGAAGAGGAAAAGATGAATATTTAGGAAAAAGAAAGGTGAAATGGATATAGCAGCCCACAAGAAAAATGCTTGAAAAAAGAGAGTGGCTTTTTTTAAATTTTTAAATTTTTTTTTATTTTTTGAGAATTTGACCTAGACTGGCTACACAGTTCTTGGTTTTCTACAGCTACAGCATTTCCTCCGACAGGGAAGGCAATTCTGATCTATCATGCGAGAATCTGAAATCTGTCTTCATTTCTGCCAAATTATTCTTTGGTATACTATGTTGGTTCACAGGGCCCCAATCCTCTATTTAAACAGCAATGCTCAGTAGAAAGTCCCTCAGAGAATCACTCTACTGGGGGCACAGACTCCCAGAACATATTAAGAGAAAGTTTTGGAAGTTTTTTGTCTGCTTCTTCTTCCACAGGAGTAAACACATCCTATTTTCAAGGGGCTAAACAACCTGCTCTAACTCTTAAAAGCACAATATGTTTGCATGTAGCCAGCTTATTTTATTTATATATTTATTAGTTTATTTAGTGTGTGCACCTTCACGTGTGTGTGCAACTGTGTGTGCATGCAAACGTGTGTATGTGTGTACATGTGTGTAGAGGTCTGAAGTCAACTTTCAGGAGTCAGTCTCTCATTCTGTCATGCAAGTTCATCATATCAATCTCTAGTCCTTAGGCTCAGTAGCAAACACCAAGAACCCACTGAGCCACTTTCCTGGACATTTTTTAAAAGATGTGGCTTCTCATTAATTAGCTTTATGTATTATTTGTGTGTGTGTGTGTGTGTGTGTGTGTGTGTGTGTGTGTGCGCTCATGTGTGCATGAGTTTTTTATAGAATCAGTTCTTTCCTTCCAACTTAGTTTCAGGGGATCAAACTCAGGTTGTCATGTTGACGCCAGTGTGTTTACCCACTGAGCCATTCCACCAGCCAATTAGCTATTCAAAAGCCTTGAATCTTTCCTTTCTCTTCAACATCTTGAAAAACCTAACACGAGCCAAGTTGGCACATGAGAGAAGAAGTAAAATTGTTAGGACAAGAATCTTGGAGATAAAAACACACAGGATTTGATAGCCATAAAGACAAAGAAACTTAAAATGAAGCAAGGTTAAAGATCTATTAAGCGAAGTAACATGGGGCAGAACCATATGTAAAGAATATTTGCATCTGTTAAAAAAAACAGAAACATTCCTGTGCACACTGAATAATTCTCAAAGAGACACCAAGAAACCAGGCTGTTTCTGGAAAAAAAAAAAAGATTAAAAGGCTGAGGTCAGGAAAAGTAGGGACCCTTTTTACAATATGATGTATTCCCTACTAACAAAGAAAATAGAAAGAAAAAAATGCCCAGCCAGGAATAACAGCCACAGGTTATTTTTGGCAGAATGTCCTCAAAGGAGGCATGGGAGAAACTTGTTTTCATGCCCTGAGCAGTGGAATCCCTACCTCCCACTCTCCTGGCAGACTTCTAGCCTCAGTCAAGAGGATTCCACTGGGGACTCCCACACACAATGAGGAATCCCCTACTTCTCTTTTAAATATTATCCTGGGCCTTCCTGGACTAAAATCAACAGGCTGCGTAGGGAGAAGGATGGCTTTCCCGAGCCCTGTAATCCCTGGCCTGAAGAACAGCAGTGATGCAATGTGGTGAGCATGTGGACGGAAGCACGGACTTGGACAGAAATGGGAGTCTTGTCTCCCACCCTCTGCCATGCTGCTTCTTTGTGCTGTAGGAAGTGTTCTAGAAGAAGACCTCCAAAAGACCTATCACACTCACCACTAGAATTCCCTAGACAAATGTTCCTGTGCTCTGGAACAATGGTTGGTACCAACATCCATTGTCAGAAGCATCTACCCAGAGGCCCAAGGCTCAACATAACAAATATGCAGTTCCTGGGTTTTGGTACCAGACAAGCAACTAATGAGTAGTCTTAGATTAAGTATCACAAGCTCCTGAGGTATCAGATTGTCATCTTTAAAAAATCACAACACTATGGGCATCCATTTCAGGACCAGCTTTTCATGGTATGTATCATTAAACTCCCTCAAACCACAATAACAGCAAATAAGCAAACAAGCAAATAAAATAAAACTAGTCCAGTGTGATGGCACACACCTTTAGTCCCAGCACAAGAGGCAAAGGCAGATGGATCTTATCCTGGTCTCTATATTAAGTTCTGTGTTACCAGAACTACACGGTAAGACTGTGTCTCAAAACACAAAAGCAAAACTGAAGTGGCAACTCCGAGTTAACGAGTTACCTACAAATGAAGAGAGCAGGAAGTTTCCCAGTTCACAAATTGACTTCAATCTCTCTGATCTCAAAGTCCTTCTGAGTTGATTTCTTCTCTTTTTTTTAATTTTTTTTATGGTGCTAGGCATTAAGCCCAGGAGCTTTTAAGTTCTAGAAAAGTGTTTCCCCAGTCCTACCACTGAGCCACACTTCTAGGCCTTACAGAAACCTTTTGGTTGGTGTGTGACATTGTCTTGTCAATTTTGAACTCACTAGGTACATGTTTTAATTATTTTGACTGACTTGGCAAGATTCTAAAAGGTTCTTCTATAGTGTGTGTGCATGTGTGAAGATTTCTCTCTTTTTGCTGCCTTGATGTTGTAGGGGTAGCAATGACCAAAAGGGCATCTTCTGGGACTGAGATACCAAGAGGCAGCCAGGAAAGCACACGTGACTTCCTCCACTGGTTTGATCTACTGCAGCCTTGAACATCCTGTTCCTTCTCCCAAAGGTCACATAGAGTGGAAATTTGCATATCCTCAGAAGTCTCTTAGAAACAACAATTTAGTGAATTCAGGTAATTTTATGAAATGCAAAAAGGCAATCCTTCCTGCTCCCAGAACTCTCTGCTCTCATTCTGCACTCCTCACCCTCAGCCCAGAGACAGTCACCCCTACCCTGGCCAGAGATGCCCAGTGACATCCTGCACAGTTCAGAGACATTCACCCACAGCTCCTAAGCCAGCATCATGCTTGGCCTGGCTGCAACCTCGTTCTCAAGCTTTACACACACCTTTCTGCATATTATGATTAAATCAACTCTTTTCTTTAATCCCCTTCCCCTCAGATGAAGAACCAGATAGGACAAGACAAAGAGAAAATTGGTTGGCCTCAGATTTGATTCAAATTGTGGCTTCTCTGGCTTTGTGAATTTGGAAAAGATACAAACCATTTCTCAACTTTCATACAAATGACTATAAGGCTTCATACTGCAACTGGAAGGCACCAAGAGCTAACAGTGTAGTTTAAGAAAAATAATGTTAACCACCGAGCAGTTTGCCTGTCACAAATGCTCAGGAATCCCTGCTTATTCTCTTCTCTATTTCCAGAATGTCTACCTATCAGCTTCTGCCCATCGGAATCACAAGCCCAGTCCCAAAACAAATCCTTGATGCTTGACAGCTGTATCTCCATAACAAATATTTTAAGACATTTTGTTCATACAAAAACTTACAGAAGCTGCAATAATAACTACCAGTACTTGGGTTCAACCAAAAGTTCTGGAAAAGATAAAACTATGGAGCAGCCACAAGGTGACCATTATTTTCAGTGCCAACAGGAAGTGAGTCATCTGGCCATTAAAAGCTGTAGAGAAAACTTTAAAGAAGGCTATGCTCTGTGTGATTACAGTTGTAAAACATTCTGGTTGAAGCAAATTTATGTAGGCTAAAAAAATCTGGGGATGCCCAGGGTCAAGACCTGGGGTGGGGAACACTGAGTAGGGGCAACACAGGAGATATTTGGGGATAGTGAAGTTATAATTGGGAAATATTTGTCATTATACATTAGTTAAACCATAGAATATAGAAAGTATAAGATCAAAAATGAACCTTATAGTAAAACAAAATCACTCTTGACTGATAATATCTTCAATGACTCTAAGTCTCATCTCCCCTACTTAGAATATTTTGATGTAACCTATAGAAAATTGCTTTTAGCTTGCTGATTTCTAGTTTCTTATCTGTGAAGTAGAAATAGAAAAAGTCTATCATCTCAGAAGACGGGTGTTAGATTGAATGAGATTTTGTGTGTGAATGGTAAACACTTGACATGACATATTTAAGGGGTCAATAAATATCAGCTATAAGTTCTTTGATGCACAGAAAACAAGGTCAAATTCATTTTTTGATTTATTCTCCATAATACTGTGTTTGATATATGAAAAAATGGAAGCATAAATTAAAGAATAAAACAAAACTACCAAAGTCAAGTTCTCTATCTGTAACCCAGAAAAGACCTGAGCCTAATGAGAAAGTGTTCCAGAAGCAACCCAAAAACATATCATCTGGTCTACCCCCACATATTAAACACTATGTCTGAATACCAAGAAGAATATAAAACCCCAGAGCATTTCCAGACACCAAGGAAACTGGGAGATATCAAAGAGCCAGAGGCTTTCCACACAATCACAGCTTGCAGAACAGCATTTACTTACTCTGCAAAGTGTGAAGGTCTCTCATCACCTTCACAATTGAAGATCAAACTCCAGAATCATCCAGCACTGAGTACAGTCTGGGGTTTACATAGATTGTCTCAGAAGCACAAGAAAGGTACAGAAGAAGTCTTCTTCATGTTGAAGATAATGTCTCAGAGGAAGAAATTAAAGCCCATGGAAGTAAAGGGATTTGACTCCTGCCCCCAATTCCACTACAATTTTTATTTCATCCAATGATTTTTTCTTCTTCCCTTCCTTAGGTTGCTAGGGATTCAATTCAAGGTCTTGTCCATGTAAGGCAAGTGCTCTACCACTGAGCCATAATCTCTGTTCTTTCTTTCTCTCTCTCTCTCTTTTTCTTTCTTTCTTCCTTCCTTTCTTTTTTTTAAGAGAGGGTCTCACTAAGTTTCCCAGACTGGCCTAGAACTTATTTTCTATCCCAGGATGTCCTTGAACTTTAAGCCTCCTGCCTCAGCCTCTTAACTGGAGACTGTAGCTCTATGGCACCAGATCTGATGTAAATTTTTCTGCATGAACAAATATGAAATGAAGAGAAACTGCCTTGAAGATTGTATTACTATCCCATGCCTGTGTTCTTGTATCCACTTCAGCACCAGTGCTGAAGAGAAAAGTTGCCTTCCAGCAGAATAGCAATAACTTTACTTTGATGACACCCAGGGAAACCCAGAATCCATGCTTTTTCCTCATTGTGTCAGATCTGCTACAGATGAAGAAAATAAGAAGGAAGGAGATAGAGAAGGAGGGAGGAAGGGAGAGATAGGCAGGAAGAAGGGAAGAAAGGGAGCAAAGGAAGAAAGGAGAGAGAAAGGGAAGAAGGGAGGGAGGGAGGAAGGAAAGAAAAGCAAGTGATCCCAGGATTAACTCAGTACCTAGGTGGCAAATACTATGTGATGTAGATATTATTTCTGGTGACAGCTAATGACACCACAGGAAGTTAGTCTGGTGGTTCTTAAATTCTAAGATAATTAGAATCTCCTGGGAAATTTGTGAAAAACAAAAGTAGAAGTGGTCAACTTATTCACAAAGCCCTGACTCAAAAGGTCTGGGTTGCCAGACGTGGTAAAACATGCCTTAAACACCAGCAGAGAGGCAGAGGCAAGTGGATCTCTGGGAGTTCAAGGTCATCCTGATCTATATGGCAAGTTCCTGGCAAGTTAAGGGGCTATATAGTGAGACCCTGTCTCAAAAAAAGAAATAAAAATTCTGGGTGGAGCCAGGAGTATACATTCCTACAGGAATCCAAGATTCACAGTTTGGAAATCGCTAAATCGTCAACTTCTGAAGGTTGAAATCAAGAGAGAAGACTTTTTAATAAGCACTGTGGTAGGTAGTTGGGGACTGGTACTTAAGAAATACTCGCTGTTCCCAGAGAGTTATCCAATAGTTGATGAATGACACTATCATCATATTATTTGACGGTTTTTCTAAAAGCAGAAGCAAGTTATTAGGTATTGCTTGACATAATGAGATCAGGTTATATCCATTCTGAAAATAGCATAATTTTGGTTTTCTTTATTCCTGAATAAAATTGCATACTATATGTGTCCTTTGTCTTTAAAATCTTGTCTGTCTTTAGGTTAAATGAAATAAGCCAGATCCAAAGAGAGAAATATTACAAGTTCTCTAATAATGTGGAATCTATATTTATGTGCTTCATATAAAAATAGAAAAAGGGTCGGGCAGTGGTGGTGCACACCTTTAATCCCAGCCAGCACTTGGGAGGCAGAGGCAGGCATATCTCTGTGAGTTTGAAGCCAGCCTAGTCTACAGAGTGAGTTCCAGGACAGCCAGGGATACACAGTGAAAAAAAGAAATAAAGAAGGAGAAGTAAAGAGAGAGAGAAAGGGAGAGAGAAGAGCAAAGAAAGAAAGGAAAAGGACCTTAAGAAGGAAGGAAAAGTATAAAAGAGAGGGGAAAGAGAACATGAGACAGTAAAGGAATATATATATGACAGAAGTTGGGACCATTTGGGAGTAGGAAAAGGACCAGCAAGGGGTGGGAATGATTGACGGTAAAGGTCAATGAGTGAGATAAATGAGAAGAAAGTATAATAATACAAATACATAGAAATTCTTCAGTGGAACACTTTACTTGTGTGTTAACTAAAGCAAATAGATAAAAATAAAATATTTTAAAACTAAATATTACTATGTGACACCCATTATACTCAACTTTGTGAACACAAAGTTAGAACATTCACACTCTTTGGTTTTGACAAATTTGTATTCCATTCATAAAAGTAGTCTCTCTACACGAAACATTTAGGAACTATCAACAAGCAACACATTCTCCAGAGTTCCAGAAAATGCAAACAAAGTTATCTCATGGTTTGGTAGCACAAGGAGAAAACACCTAGATCTAGCTTTTGAAAGAGTGACAATTCAGATCAGCAGAAGATACTCTACTTTGAGCTGACGGAAACACCTCCAAATAAGGTCATTCTCTGCATAGTTAAGAACAGGGGAAACAGAATTGAGAATTTCTGACACTGCCATGCACTGAGATAACCTTGTTGAAATTCATCACTTTTTTCTCCCCTGTTTGAAATCACCCTTCGACACATAACAATTACCTGTAGTTAGAAATAGGAAAATGAGAACCAAAGCTGTTTAGGACTGGTTAAGGAGTAAAGGGTACTGAGTCCAGAGTTACAGTACTCACTCTTCCCTTTGTTCCACGATACCTTAAAAATAGTTCATAAAAAAACATTTATCTGGCGTACAAGACTGATTTAAACTGTTTAACTGTTACTAAGTAAGATTAAAATTTCAAATTTGGGGATAACTGTCAAAATACTCAGATTTAAAAATACCCCGAAATTCTCCAAAAGTAACCCCTCAGACAGACACCCCTTTAGGTTCTCAATGTAGATCCCAAGGACAGCACCATCATGTAGGCTCTGACTGGGTGTTTCTGTCCAAGAAGGGGATAGTAAGTTCACAGACAAGCTCAAGCAGGTGCGTGGAGGAGTTGGAATTACATAATTTCTTGGCATGTTCAGTAACATAGATGAAAGAATCCAATGCATGGTCCTTCTCCAGTTTCTCATTCCCCCATCCCCAGGAAGGTGACAATATTTTAAAAGATCATCTTTGGAGAGCATGAGCTTCTGATTCTGACTCAGTGGGATATGACATAATGCTGTTGACCTTATACTCATCCGGCATTTTTCTGGAAGAAGGGTAACTGTGCCAGGAGCAAATGTTACTCATCCAATATGAAACCAGGAAGTAGGCTCTGCAGTCGTATTTAGAGCTTGCTATTCCTCACTCAATATCAAGGCACAATGTAAAAATCTTGAGGGGGCACATGAATGGCCTGTGAGTCACTTAAGGAGACTGGGAAATCTGAGATAGTGTTCCCATAATGCACCATGCCACCTCCACTGTGACAGAGTTGCTCTTCCCACCTTGAACTTCCACCATCGGAGGAGATCTGAGAAGTCATGAAAGCACAGCCTAGTAAGTTCTTAGGCTGCTACTCAAAAAAAAAAAAAAAAAAGAAGAAGAAGAAGTGGGATTTTTCACACTTCCACACTACAGTGGACTTGGAGAGTAGAATTCCTAGCTTGAGGATTTATTGTGTTTTTCATGGAAGCAGCCTGTTGCAAAGAGTGAGCCCTGCTTCTGATCAAAAGAACTCAGAACCTCGTTCAGGGAAACGATTGGGAATAGGAACAGGCAAAATCTTGGCCAAGAAATCTTTAGTATTCATAAAAACTTATCCCTAAAGTTACATTCTCTTAGAGACAAAGGAAGTGGCTTTGTAAACCTTGCTTTGAAAAGTTTGTAGAACTTTTGTGAACATTAATTCTCTCCCCCCCAAAATCTTCTTCATGTTCACCCTGAATCCACTGCCGGCGTCTTAACTCAGCTTTGCCTTCCTCTGGACTACACAGCCTGCTGTAAACCTAGTGGCCTGCTCTTTTAACCAACCCCCACTCCTGTCATCAAACTGCTTAGTGCTGGCTATATGTGACTCCCTAGAGGAACTCACCACTCTCTGTCCCAGAGAACACGGACTGTGGTTTCATTGTCTCTGGTTCCTAACAGTAATCTCAGATATTCAACCAAACAACAAAAACAGCCAAAATTATGCATGTGACCCGAATATTAAAATACACGAAGAAGTGTGTGACTGAGCTAACAAACTAATTCTTTGTATCCTCAAAGGCAAGATATTCTTGTGGTAAGATTTCCCACTCCAAATTAGTTGGGGGATTCTTCGCATAACACTGATAGAGGGATTACCAAAACATTTTTCTCTTCCTTCCCCCTCAGTGATTGAGAAAGTCTCCACTAAAATATTCTTGCACTAATTTAGCACCTAAGCAACTGTAAGAGTACATTTACAAAGCACTCACTGTATCAGCACACTTCCTGCCAGGCCTCAAACATAATGGCATTCTGTAATTAAATTTGCTGAGATGGTCACTTCATCTTTCAGAACAGGCTAGACCTAGGCCAGCAACTGTGTGGTCACATAAAAGATGACAGTATCTCTTGTAACACTGTCCATTGTCCACAATTGTTGAAATTGTCCTGGACATCTTTGAATATAAGGAAAGCAGCAAAAGCCTTGCCATTGGTATATTCTACTGGGAGTCACCCATCTCTAATCTCACATACTATATAAGAAGAAGGGACCACTGCCTTAAAAAGGCAACCTAGAGTGGGCTGGGCGTCAGGCTAGCAATAGGGATTTCCTGGTTTCTGTACTGAGTCTAGAACAAATCCTTTCCCTTTCTGGCCTTTTAATATTCTCATCTCTATGTCAAACCTCAAACAAAACGACTGCACTGTGGTGCCTCATGAAAACTCCATTGCAGAAGTTCATCAAATCATGTCACAGAATCCCAAAGACTAGTCTCCAAAAAGTGTGTCACAAGACCTTCTGGACCACAGACCCTGCTGACTTAAGAAAAGCTGCAGCCCTCCTCCTCCTGAGAAGAGAACTGCCACTGGTAAGTAACGAACACTCAAGGGCAGGGCATACATAGTGCGGTGAGCTGTTGAGATTCATTGGCATGAGGCTGAACTCGGCGTGTGCTCTGAGGGAAAATGAGGCTGGCCAAGGATAAATGGTGAAGGATAAAATCGCAAGATTATAGTGGCAGGAGACTGGTGATAGGGAGACCGATGAAAATGCCATTTTAAACTAAAGCTTTTCAACTAATTACCAGAAGAGAGACCAACTGCCGAATGCCAGAGGAAAGGATTCTCACTTTTTAAATCTCAACTGAAAAGCAAAGCAGGTGTAGCCTCCTGCGAAATTCCTTACTGAATATCTCTGCCCTGCTTGGCTAAGGGGTACCTGTCTTACACCCCAGTATTCTCATTTAACTGCCTTCTTTTTCACTGGGTAACAAACTATCAGAACAAGGAGGACTGCGTCTTTCTTGGTCACCATTGTATCATCCTCAGTGCCTCGTAGAAACCGATGCCTGGTAATCACTAATTTAAAAAAAAATGAATAAAAGTTTCTGTATTGGCATTTTACTAAGTAAAGCTTGCCTGAGCATCAGAGAGTAAGACAGCCCTACTGGTCAACCTTATAGACCAGACAGTGGTAAGACACACCTTTAATCCTAGTAGCCACACTAGTTGCTATAGAAACTGGGCAGTAACAGTGCATGCCTTTAATCCCAGCCATAGAGAGAATTATAAAACGGGAAGAAACAGCTCTCAGACACAGTCTCATTCTGAGATTCCTGGAGGCAGGATCACAGTTTTCAGACTGAGATAGAGGTAAGAACCAGTGGCTGGCTGTTTTGCTTTTCTGACCTTCAGATTGAACCCCAATTTTTGTCTCTGAGTTTTTATTAATCATACTTCAAGTTTTAGTGAGTTCAACAGCATGCCCTTCAAATGCAAATCCGCCTAAAACTCAGAATGTGTCCTTATTTGGAAATAGATATAAATAGAGTTTTTACAGATATAAGTTGTCAAAATGACATCAACAGCATTGGGGTAGATCCTAAATCTAATATGACTGGTTCTCTTCAAAGAAAAAGAGAGGTTCCCCAAAAACAAGAGAGCAGCCATGAGAAGGGCAGAGGTTGGTGTGAAACCAAAGAACCGGAAGGATCTTCGGCAACTACCCAAAGCAAGAAAGAAGTAAGGAAGGATTCCTGCCTAGAGCCTTTAGCAAGATGACCTTTCCAGCATCTCCAACCTTCAGGACTGTGAGAACCAAGTCTGGTCAATTATATTCACCTAGTTTATGATACCGAACTGCAGACACCCCCAGAAAAACACTGAATAGTTGAGCGTGCATTTGTAGGTAGTGTAGAAATCACATGACATATCATCACATTAATTGCTTGACTTGGTGTTTTATAGACACTAAACACATGTTTTACAATTTATTTTATAATGCAGCAAGGCTTTATTTTCCTCCCTTGCTGATTATGCTGATGTTTCTTTATACTTTCTAATATTAACTGTCACCATTAAAACCTTTGTCTGTCTACTTATCTGGACTCCAGGGTTCTGCTGCTGCTGCCTGCAGGGAAGCCCTGCCCTCAGTGTCTGTCACTTAAACACACAGGAGTCCTCAATATGTTTCCCACCAACACAATGCTATACTTTGTAATTAAGGCTTTTATCCATAGTATTTATTAAACAATGTGAAAATAATTAATGCGAGAGTCTGTTTTTCTAACTTTGTTAGTTAGTGGGCGTACTTTAAAATGGTATCAAGAGCCAGGTGGTGGCGGCACACGCCTCTAATCCCAGCACTCTGGAGGCAGAGGCGGCCTGGTTTATAGATCAAGTTTCAGGACAGATCCAAATCTACACAAGGAAACCCTGTCTCAAAAAAAAAATTACAAATTGTTATCAAAGGCAAAATTATACAACTTGACGCACCTATGGGACATCTCAGATGAAAGATCTAAAAAGAAACCAATCACTCAAGTCATTTCAGTGTTTCCAATGTTGTGAGCCAGACCACATAATCTTCTGTTGTTCAACAGCCAAGTCTCTGGAGAATTGGAAAACGAAAATGAATCTCAATAAAAACTGAAATAGTATGGTCCATGTATTGTAATCCTGTAACTGTAGATTTTTTTTTCAAAAAAAAATATTGACTTATTTATTTATATGTATGTGCCTGCCTGAGTTTTTGTGCACCGTGTATGTGCATGTGTCCACAGAGGCTAGACGAAGGTGTCAGATCCCCTGAAACCGGAATCCCAGGTGGCTATGAGCCACTTGGTATGGGTGCCAGGAACCAGATGAAGTCCTCAGAATAGCACTAAGCACACTTATCCACTAAGCCATCTCTCCAACCCTGAGTTCCAGACTTCTGAACCACATTTAACCAGACCCTGAACCTAATAACACTTCACAGGTTCATAATTTCCCCCTTCTGTCTGCTTTTATTCTCTACTACATCTATAAACAACTCTTAATTAGAACTCTATGTTTAAAAAAAAAAGAAAGAAAGAAAACAGAACTCTTTCCAAGGTGGATTTTTTAATTCCCAAGTTTACAATACAGAAATAAAGTCTATGAAGCTATAATTAATCTTAACATGGTATGCTTGCTGAGTTATGAGCTGCAGTTGAATATAGTTGAATGTCTGTGTTGACATCCACACACACCCACTACAAAGTAAATGATTATGCTGCAGTGTGGTTATGTAAATATGCCCTTGAATAGCAATAATAATCTTGGCATTTAAGAAGCTTGGTTCTCAAATGGGTGACCCTCCCAACCAAGTTCCAATTTCAGAAGTCTTAAACTGACATGTAGGGAATTGGCTCAGGGTCATGAAGCTAAAAGCCTGGAACATGCCAGACGTCTGGTTCCTGGTTCACTGAGTACTTTGTTACACTTCAACGCCTCTGCCCGAAGTCTAAGGTGATCTTCTGTATTTCTGTACAAGGAAGTATTTTTGCTTCTTCATTTGAAAAGCATCAAAACTAGCAAAGCACAGGATATTAGAGACTCCAGTTTCAAACTAACTCTTCTGTCTATTTCACCAATGGCGATGGAGAGGGACGTGTACTACATCACAGCCCAGGGTTTTGCTGTCATCATTTTCTTTATACCCATTAAGTCATAATAACACTGCTATGGCTCCTCTGACTCACATGATCACAAAGGATTAGTGCTCATTTTTCATGAGCACAAAACCCCTGAAATGGGAAGAAAGTGGCATGTTCTTTGAGACTATAGAGCGCAGAGGTCATTGTTACCAAAATGAAAAGAAGACGCAAGGCAGGCTTGCTAGCCCCTTGGCAAGCCTTCGTCTTCAGTGCTAGTAGCTGTAGGCAACAGTCAACAAAGATAAGGTAGGGAAATCATATCCATAGGCCGGCATGTGTTTGTGTCTATATGTGTATTTGTGTGCGACATATTTCAACCCAATTCCCATTAGCATTCTTCTGTCCTAATTTAAAGACTTGGGTCAGAACATACATGTACCTAATTTGCTTGTTTAGAAAATACCATCACTGTAAGAACAAAAATAATATTTCCCAATAATGTTCCTCCTCATCTATGTGAAAGAGCACTTGATTCTTGGGAAGAGGGTTTTTATTTTAGATCAGCAGAGGTTACTAAATTAATTTAGTTAAAAAGGAGAACAAGTTGCCTTTAAGATGTTAGGGGATGGTTAGTTTTACTGTGGTGCCCCCTAGTGCCAGGGAAGAGTAGGTTCGTTTCTATAATGCTAGTTTTTAGATCCCATGCCAAAAAGGAAAATGGGGAGAATCATCAGTGTCCATAACTGCCCCTTCTGGCATAAAATAGAAGAAATCAAGCTTTCCAACATGATTTACAAGATCCTGTGCCATCCACGCCTGCCTAGATCTTCAGCTTCATCTCCTACCTCCACTCTCCATGAACACTCAAGGTCAGCCATGTGGAATGATTTGCTAGTGTGCCTCCCCCCCCATCGCTCCTGTCTGTGTAGGAAATTCCGCTCTTCTCTCAAACATTAGCTGAATTATTTTATCTCTTCCTTCAGCTCTCCTGACTCCCCTCACACATATTCAGACATCTTGGGCAAGCCTTCATCCTCCTCTCCTCTCTTCTTGCCCCTGGAGCAAGTCTCCACATGTCTGTTGCCGTTTTGCCTCACCTTAAATCTGACCATTAATACAAAGAGTTTAAAAACAGAAACAAACCCTTCTCCATGCAGGCACCCTATACTTCCAATAGCATCCCATATATAAAGGCACTCGGAACGAAGGTAAGGATACCCTAGCTAATAAAAAGAAGTCTAGTACAGGAATCAAATTTGCCTAGTTAATTAAGTACATAGGTGATCATGAGCAATTTACCTACTTTCTTTTGGTTTCTATTTTTTGTTTCTATAAAAGACTGGCTAATACCTACTCAAAAACCCAGAGTCTTTGGGCCATTTCATTAATACCCACTATCAGAGCCTCAAAACTCTTTATGATGAATTAATTCAACACTCCAGATGTTCTTTTTTTAATTCTCAATGTGTTGCAAAAAAAATTCTACCTGCATTTGAAGTTATTTTTTATATATGGTTGAATAATTTCTAAGAAAAAGACATGTTTGATTACATGTAGTCATTTTAATTAAGCTAATTCTAGACAAAGAGTTAAGGCAAATTCCTCTTTCTAGTTATTTAACAATACAAAAATAAATTGTTAAAGTTATGATATGAAACATCACCAAGAAACTGAATTCTAATTTTGGCTCTCCTTGACACAAACCACTTCTGCTTTTCCCATCAGAAAAAAAAGCAACAAGAAGGTGGGATTTGTTAAGGAAAAAGTCCTTAACTCTGAAAAAAGGTCATGATAAAGGTGACACAAAGCTTGGAAGACTTCAACAGCCCCAGAACACACAAATATAATTTACAAAATTGTCTCGCAGACTGGGGAGAGAGATCAGATGATATGGCATTTGCCTAGAAAATATGAGAAACTAAATTCAGTCCCCAGAACTCACATAAAAATGCCAGGCATAATAGTGTGTGCTTGTAATCCTAGTTCTGGGAAGGTAGAGACAGGTAGATCTTTGGGCTCCACTCGTCAGACAGTCTAGCCTAACTGGTGCACTCCAGACCAATGAGAGATGTTGTTAAAGAGAGGAGGAGGCACTTCTGAAGATGACATTTGAGTTCATTCTCTGGCCTCCACGTGCAACTGTCCATACACATACAGCCTCATACACCAAAGCAAGCACGCACTCATAAACCCAGACATATGCATACAAATGCATATACACCCCCACAAACACTACAATAAAAATAATAAAGATAAAAGTCTTCTTACCTCCTAGACCAGTTTTCTTTCTGCTATTGCTTCCTAGTTAAAGTTCCAGATAAGACCGAAGCTTAGCACTTTACAGGGCACCTCATGGCAATGCCCAGTGTATAGGGTCAGCAATCTCAGCCTTTGGTTTTATATTTCAAGCCACCAATATTCTAGAGTCTTCGTGTCCTTCCTCATTCTAAATGGGGTATTTTATAAACTCAGAATAGGTTATTTAAGTAACTACAGAGAGCATAAATTAGAAAGAAAGTGTATGCAGGAAAATAGGATTTCTTCCAGGCTAGTCTTAAAAGCCAAGAGAGCTGTACATTTGGGCACAGAAATCTGCTAACACACCTTTTCTGTTCCTTCAGCGCTCAGGCCTATTCTTTGAAATGCCATGTTCATTATCTGCTGAGCTAAAAGAGACCTCAATGTCCATCTCATACAGTCACTTGCTCTTACCAAAGAGAAAACCAAGACCCAAATGAGAAAGTGAATTAACTGTACGAGATGTAGGTGAGGACTGTCCTTTTTTTTTTGTGGCAGGCATGGGGGGGAGTACATTCCAAAGACAAAAACTGCTTTTCATATATGTGGATGACATTTAACCCAGTAATTATTATTACTAAATAAACTTGAAAGAAAACTTGACATTCAGATAAAGTTTAGAAGCTGTAACTTCAGAATCTTGAATGTAGAAAATTAAGGCTAAGAAATAAGGGGGAGAGACAGGATTTTTTCAAAATACTTTGCTCTCACAACAGGAAAAAAAAAGAGACTGTTTTCCTGGTATAGAATACACTTTGCAATTCAGTTTCCCCTGACACAGCACTACAACATATGTCTCCCAGGAGAGCTTTAATTGCATCATCCCCACCACCTGATCCACCCGCAACCACAACACCAAACATTAGTGTTCTCAAGTGTTACTGGCCCCTTTGTCAGAGATATTATCTTTCCCCTCTCATCTCTCCTCCATCAATTCAATTTGACCAAGTTCCAGGGCAAATACATTCAGCCTATCTATGCTCTCCTCCCCTTAATAAATGAGATTAAAAAGAATGATTCATAGCATTGCCCAGGTCCTACAACAGTGTAAAAATTCTAGATAACTAAGCCCCCAGATCATCTCTATCAAGAGCAATCAGGTTGCTTATTTTATGAGCAGACAGCTTCAATGTTCTATGTACCTTTCCTACTTCTGATTCTATTTCTGAGCCAAGACCACAAAAACAAATTCCCTCCTAGATTTCAGCTTAACTTAAGGACCTAGAGACATGGCTTTGGCTTGATTCCCCACCTCTGCTACAGAGTTGCTGGTGACTTGAAGAAAGGACCTATTCTTTCCAGGCCCTAGGGGACACTGAACAGAGGCCCCAGGCACCAGCCGTTTATGCCTCTCACTTTTTGCTCTCTCTTGTTCTTGCCCGATGCCCTTGTGTGCCTAGTTACCCTTGACTGGGGCCTTGTATCCTGTCTTCATCATCCCACAAAGTAAGGAAACACACAGTCCTGCGGTTTGAAATGGCCCAAGACTCCCTGACCTATTCAATGCACTCAGCTGATCTATTTTTGGTTACTCTGTTTGCTTTCTTCTCAAAAGAACCTAATTCCGGTCTGTATCTTAGGCATCCTACCACGAACACAGTACTCTATTGTGGTGCCTTCTCCCCAAAGTGACTCCTTATCATCCTGAGTCCTGTGTGGAGTGGAGGAAAGAGGACCAGTACAGTGGTGCTCTAATTGGTAAAGCAGACTTAAACATACACTTTCTGTCTAATTTATGTTCTCTGGAGTTACTTAAATAACCTATTCTGAGTTCATAAAATGTCCCATTTAGAATGAAGAAAGACATGCCAGCTACATTTCTGGAGTTTGTAAGCACAAGTGGCAAGCACCTGACACGGTTCAGCAGTCGTGAACACATACACTCCCACCAGCTTCTATATACTGAAAACCCCACTTCCTGTAAACAAAGACAAGCCCAGGCATTTGCCTGGACTGTTCATCATATCCTGGTTTAATCTGAGGTAGCTGTACCTCTGACATGTCCATTAAAAATAAGTTCCATTTTGCCTGTCATCTATCACGGAAAGATTTCCTGAGATAAAGCAAACACTGAGGAAATAATTGTGATGCCAGATCCAACAGGAGGTTCAAGGGAGAAGGTAACTGTCTACAATGAAGAACATTTTAAAAAAACACACACAAACACACAAAACACACACACACACACAAACCCTTTGGGGGTTTTAAAGTGGTTGTCCAAACAACAACAACAAAACAGCTATGAGATGAAGTTATATGAGCACATACACCAACAGATGTGCATACACATGTTGCAGCCCTTCAGATAAAAAGGCAGTGATGGGAAAGGGCTGAATATTGACACCTTCAGGGTTATCAAAAAACTAGGTCTCTTGAATATCTGTAGATGCATATGATAGGATCTCTTACTGATCTCTTTTTGTATTGATTCCTTGATTTGATAGTTGTTACCAGGATGGATAGGCAAACCAGTGACCCAAAGCTTCAGGGTGACAGCTCACCAAGACACATTTGGATTTTTGCATTACAAAGAAAAAGACAAAAAAAATAACCTAAAAGCAGGGATTCCCTGCCCTTCAGCCTGCCCTACCTCTGCTACTGTTGAGCTAGGAAGGGAAGGAAACACCAAAGGGCATCTGACCACACACTATAATCACCTGGTGGCAATGGCAGGGCCCTCACCAGTTTTAGCATTCGATTATTTCCAGGAAACTGCAGCTATTGTAACTGCCATTCAGCAAGAGCTGGAGAAGAAGCAACACCCAGTGATGTATCTTACCGGAGAAGGATAGAGGTGCAGGCAAATGTAGACCAGGCACAGGAGCAGCCCCACTCCCTGAATTCCAGAGACCACCATCAATATCTTCTTCCACTTGAACCTTGGCCTTGATCCGCTTTCCAGATTCTCATCCAGGGGCTGAACCCCTTCCCCTTCCATCTTCACAGTCTGTGTGCAGAAAAGATGCAGATGTAGGGAAGGGGAACCTGGGGAAGGCTGTGGGGAAGACTGGTCTTTACCACAGAGAAGATAAGGGCACAGCCAAGCCTGCGGATCAGAAGATAGACAAAGGTCCCAGAACCTGAGACAAGAGGCAATTGAAGGAGTGAGGCAGACTCTCTCAGTTTTAACTCTGCAGCTTTTGCAGGCGGGGGAACTTCTATGTGACTAATCTGAATTTCCCCTTTACTTTCTTTCTTTTTTTTTCCCTCTGGGCTAACAGGGAGTTGTTTTTGTGGCATTCCAGTTATGAATCGAGTGACTTCAAAATGACAGTCACAAACATGTGCTATTAGGTTTTTTATTGCAGTTAAGTTTTTTATTGCACCAGTAAAGATAGATAAAGATCATCTTTTTTTCTTTAACCCCCCCTTTTTTAAGCACAGCTTCTTTATCAATCCCTCAAGATGTCTTAAACCACAGAAGAGATTTGAGGAAATTGCTACCCTGGCATCCTTGACTGTGTTATGCAATTAATCTCCCAGCCCATTTTACGGACTCTAAAATAAAACCCGTGCAACTTGTGCTTGAGATGAAAAGGACAAAGAGGAACATAGGAGGGTGGATTATGCAGATAGGCATAAGGTGAGGTCTTAGAGTTACATAATGCTTTGCATTAAACCAAACAAATTAGTATTTATTGAACAACTGCTATATGTCAAACACTGTGTTAAATGACCTTGCAACCATCATATTTATTCATTTCAGGGAAACTCAGGAAACACATAATTATTTTCTTAATATCAGAAAAGAAACAGAAGAAAATTTTGCCCTCCCCGCCTCAACTTTATATTTTCCCCACACATAATCTCTGCATGAGTAATTCAAGTTACCTTTGAGTGTTGCTCTTTATTTCCAAGTGCTGGCTGAACTCAAAACCTGCTAAGTAAGAATATATTCCCAGGGCTGGAGAGATGACTCAGTGGTTAAGCTCTTCCTAAGGACTGGGGTTCAATTCCCTGCTCTTACATGTTGGCTCACAAGCCATCTGTAATTCTACTTCTAGAGGATCTGACTCCCTTTTCTGACCTTTGTGGGCACCAGGCATGCAAGTAGTGCACATGCATGCAGACAGAATATCCATATATCAAAAACAAAAACCTTTACAAATACACCCTTCCAATAAACATTGGTCACCCTTTCTCACTGGCATGCACTTGGAACTAAATAAATGTGAAATAATAATGTCAGGTCCAAAATGGTAAAATATTTACTAAATACGTGATATGAAGTCAATGCTATGTAAGATAGTGCAGGTATGCTAGACATTATTCTCTCTCTACCTAGCTCTATGGGAAAGTATGTCTTATGGTTTCTCATGGAGCCCTCAACAGATATTTAAAGAAAGAAGTGAGAGAAAACATATTCTGAATGCTAGAAATATAAGAAGATACACAAAACTTCAATTTTTTCACAATCAAAACCAATTATGGATATGAGTTATATTCAAAAGAAGAACAAGCAGTAGGAAATGGAAAGTATTTTGGCACAATATTCATCAATTTAAATAACGAGGCTTTGCCTTTGAAGAACATACTGGAGCTAAGACATGCATCCGAGATTTAAAGCCAAAAGTGGGACTCAGGTTCTGCAAAAGCTACTCTGCCATAAAGAGATTCCCCCGGCAAGGTGTGACTGAGGCACAGGGTGTGAAGACAAAAGGTGAAAGAAAAATCTGTGTGTAACTCCTGCCTTGCATAATACACAATTAAAAATATGACTGAAAGAGATGTTAGGGAAAAAGCCCTAAACTCTAATAGAAGCTAGACACAAGCTGAAACAGTAGAAAATGCATTCATGTTGAAAATCACAAGGAATAGTCTGGCTAGGTGTCAGTGTGTGAGTATATCTGTGTGTGTGTATGTGTGTGTGTGTTCGAGCACATAAGTGCAGGTATTTGCATGTGGAAGTGGTATGTGCATTGTGGGGAGGCATGTGCATGAGGGAGTGGCATGTGCATGGGGGGAATCCATGTGGGGGGCACATGCATGTGTGGCTACATGTAGTGGCTGGAGGTCGATGAACATCAGGTGTCTCCTTCAGTTGCTGTCCAACTTAGTCTTTGAGGAATGGTCTCTCGCTGAACCAGGAACTTGCATTTTGACTAGACTGGCATGCATATAAGAATCCTCCTGTTTCAGTTTCCCTGGCTCTGGGGCTATAAGCATGCTCCACTGCAACCAACTTTTACATGGATGCTGGTTCAGAACCTCATGTTTGCATGGCAAGTGCTTTACTGACTGAACCATTTCCCCCAAATCTTGGGAATACTTTAAATGACTGCCAAAAGGACAAAAATAAACAAACAAACATATATAAACACAAACCTGTGCAGCATGAACGTAGCTTCCCTTATCATTCGCATCATGCTCCTCTGAAGAAAAATTAATAAATATTTTTTTCTTCTATACAGTGGAAACTGTAGAGTTGTTTGGTATCTTGTGCCAAGAAAGTAGAGGCAGCTAAGCCAGTCCTGAGACTGCACAGTCACGCTCTAATTCTCCCTCTTGACTTCCTACTGCTACGCTTTGCCTCCTGTGGTCTTTATTGAAGTTTAAGTCATATCTTACTTTTGTTTCCTTTTTATCGACCACAGTCTCTTGGCTTCTTCACAGCCCTTATGAAAGGGAGGACACACAAAAATGCATATACACACAAAACACACACACACACAAGAGAGAGAGAATTAGAAACCAAGCTGGACATTCTGGATGAGATCTGTTGATAGACTGTGTGAGTGTCTCAAAGTCACCATTGGGCTGCTCTAGCATTTGAACATCACTCTTAAAAACTATTGTCAATTACATCATTGATGGTGTTTCAGTCCTGGGCAGATGGGCAGAGATCTCCATCTTGAAAATGCTTTTTAATAAAACATAGTTGAAAGGTTTGTAAAGAACTCGAGTGAATTACTAACCCTGTGAACAGTGTGTTTTAAAACATTTTACACAAATATGTCTGCCAGAATAAATTAGCTTTGAATGGTAACCTAGAAAGTAAAATAAACCAAAGTGATTACTTATCATAGACATTAACCTCCTATAGGAAGAACCAAAGCTATAGAGAAGTATGGAAAATAAAAATACTTCAAAAGTTGACAGAACATCTCATGTTCAGAAAGTAGCAAAACTTTTGGGGGCTTTTTTTGGTTTGGGGGATTTTGTTGTTGTTTTGGGTTTTCTGGTATTTGGGACTTTTTGTTTGTTTGTTTGTTCATTTGAAATGTCCACGTATGTCATCATTTTCCACTCAGTAAGCCTGGGCCTGGTACCTTAATCCTGGCGCTGGGGGAAAACACATGAGTAAAACATATCCTGAAGAAAAGTCACAAAAAAGAAGGCAGCACAGCCATAGCTTGGAAGATGTTAGAACTGAGGTATCAAAGAAAGGAAGAATCATGCAGCAGGAGGGTACCATTCTACACTGAAATTTAGAAAGGGGTAGCTCCCCTAAGATGAGTTGGGTAGATCTTAGAGAAACCAGAGGTCTGATCGTCTAAAGAAGTAGGGATAGGCAGCAGGGACAGAAGCAGCCAGTACACTCTGGGTAAATCTTAATTGTGACTTGTGCATTCAGGATATTGCAGCTGGAAAGGTGCATGGTGGGTGAGATTCTGGGAAGCTTTCCCGAAGTGAATTTTGTTACAAGTCAAGGACTTTAGAATGTTCCTTGAAGGAGTTAGGGAAACCCTACAGGCTTAAATAGAAGATGATGTGAATTGTATTTTAGACTTTTTTTTAATAAGGACTCTGGATACATCCAAAGCAAATTGAAGGGTGGGGTTAAATGTCTCCCACTTGGGAGACATTTGTAGGGTGTTCTGTGCCAACCAAAAATGTAAGCATGCTCTATAGTATCACCTCTGTTTCAGCTCTCCAAGGCCTTCATCTTTTATCTTTCTACAGTGGTGTATCGTACTTCCCAAATACTGAAGGGCTGCTCCATGCAGATCAATGTTCTTTTTCTATTTCATGAACCCAGAGAGGGTTCCTTGTTTCAATTCACACAATTATTTAAGTGAGAAATAAAATGATTATAAATAAATCATTATATAAATTATATATAATTTATAATATAAATTAAAAAAAATAAAATAAAATGATTATAAAACAAAGTAAAGAGACCAGTGAATGCAGAGATATTTACAGTGGCTCTTCATGCACCAAATACTTGGAACATTCACAAGGAGTTATAACGAAGTGTCTTGAGTGATTGAGTAAGATCCATGGGAAGGGATAGAGTCAAATATATTTTCATATACTAGGTTTGCCCTCGTTAATATCAACCTGCTGTGGACCCTGATGTCCTGGTTTGGTTGCCCAGGAAGCTCTGAGTCATAGAATTAGCACTGGCTTTTCTTTACTCTTGATCAGTCAGACTTTGAAGAGCCTTCTGTCCCCAAAGTGTGGCTTCTGGGCTCATGTTATCTTACTCTTTCCATCCCTGCTGCTGCTGCTTTTGACCCAAATCTGTATTCCTTCTTAGTTGAACTCCCAAATTAAACTTTCAACCTCCCTCTCTACTTCCATTCTCATTGATTCTCAAACCATTTGTTTCTTATGCTCAGTGATATCATAATCATATGGAGAATTGAAATTCTCTGGGCTGGGAGATGACTAGGCAGACAAAGGACTTACTGCCAAGCATGACGACCTGAGTTCAAACACATGCAATCTCTCTCTCTCTCTCTCTCTCTCTCTCTCTCTCTCTCTCTCTCTCTCTCTCTCTCTCTCTCTCTCACACACACACACACACACACACACACACACACACACACACACACACAAACATTTAAAAATGAAAGAGCTGAAATTCTCTAACTCCACATTTAGTCTTTCTAAGTTTCCTCTCCAAACTCACCTTCTTTTTCTGTTTCTGACATCCACTCTTCCTCAGAAACCTTTGTGTTTTATCGCTCACCACCAAAACCCTACGCACTTCCCCAAGAAGGATGCCTTGTAAAGTAGGGGCCATCAAGAATGATCTAAACAAAAACTTTAGAAGATGGGGCTGGAGAGATGGCAGAGCAGTTAAGAGTGCTCACTGCTCTCCCGGGGGGCTCAAGCTTGTTCCCCAGCTCACACCCAGTGACTCACAATGCTTGTAACTCCAGCTCCAGGCAATCCAACACCATCTTCCAGCCTCCAAGGGTACTTGCACTCAAGAGACCACACTCACACAAAATCACACATACACACACACAATTAAAAATGTAATAAATCTTGCAAACAAAAACGTTGGAAGAACACTGCGGATGGAACTTGAGGTTTGAGTAGAGGGTTCCTAGCACCCATGGCCTCCAAAGCCTAATTGATCATCGGAGTCATTAGAAGAGCTTGAGAAAGATTCAGATTCCCCCATGAAGAGTCCAGAAACAAAATGTAGAAATAAAAATATAAATTTATAAGCCTAAAGAAATGGGAACTGACAGTCATCAACTCTGTCAGCAACTAGGGATTGGTCTTTAACGATGGTTTTCTTTGCTTACAACCAGCGGCTCTGGCCAAGACCAAAGGTTAGCTTTTTCCAATGGCTCTCTGCAGCTAAGGGTTAGATTTTTATGATAACCCCCCTGCCTCTTACAACTGACAACTGCCTTGGACCAAAGTTAACTTTTAATAAAGGTTTGTGCAAGACTCCTCTCATACATCCCATCTCATAAACTTTAACCAAATGTTCTTACATGACTTTTCTTCACATTGTTTCATATACTTCCCGGCTATGAGAAACTGGTTATGCTAGAAAAGCTGTAAAGTTCTTTGCAAGCACTCTTAACTACAAAGGAAATCTGCAAGCTTAACACAATTTAGTTCAAACCTTGTTATTGACAATTGTAAATCTTAAAATGCAGTATGTCTCTAAGCTTAACCTCAAAATTGTAAATATGTCCATGCCTAATGCTTGCTTCTTACTATAAAAAGAGGGTCAGAACCCACCCTCATTGCCACAATTTCAGATGCCCAAACTCTGGCTGTGGTCCTGGCTAGCTGGTGAGCTTTTTATATCCCGCAGTGATTTTTGGAATAATGTTCACTTCTGGTTTCCCAGACTTCAGTGGTCTGTCCCTTATTATTTGCATGGCCCTGGACCCAACGCCCATTTATTCCTCATTCTGACCTAGCACGTGAGGAGTAGGGTATAATAAACTATATTTCTGAGAGATCCTATCAGAACTAGATCTCTGAGTCTCCCCAGAAGCAAATGGAGATCTGTTCCACCTTTACACCTCTGTGATAAGAACTCTTCCCAGGGCCCCAAAGAAAATGCAAGTGTAGGGAGCTTTGGTTACACTCTGTTGTTTCTCCTAAAGCTTCCTAAAATTATTTCAGTCTTCCCCATGATGTCTATCCCTGAGCTCAGGGATGTTGTCCTGAATTCCCACAAAACCAAGATAAGCTTTCTATAAAGATTTGCCCAGATGGGACTGGAAAGATTGCTCAGTGGTTAAGAGCACTGGCTGCTCTTCCAGAGGTGCTGAGTTCAATTCCCAGCAAGCACATGGTGGTTCACAACCATCTATGATGGGATCTGATGCCCTCTTCTGGGATGCAGGCATACGTGCAAATGGTGCATTCATACACATAAAATAAGATTTGCCCAGTTAATTTGAATTCCTTGCTTGTGGATCAGAAGTGCAGCCCTTCCAGAAGCAGAAGAGAGCAGTATTGAAAATGGCAATGTTAAATATTGAAGTCTCCTCTTGGCCCAGATTGTGATCTTAGATTTGAGGTTAACACACCTGCAATGTGCGCTGCTAATTGAAACCAAACTCACAGCAGCAGTTCAAATGCAAATATGAACTCATAGAGCGATGTTCCACTTGGGTTTCAGAACCACTAGTCCCTTTTCTTCAGAGGCTAATTTTCCTTTTCAGTCTTCATATTAGTTGATGCTTCTTTTTACAGCTTGAATTGACCACTGGCAGCTATTTTAGGGCATGATGATACATTATAAAATTCAGGGGTACAAAACAGTCGTAGTAATTTTTCCCTGTATGGGAGAGAAGCCCATTGTGTAGCCTACCCTTATAGGAAACAACCAGCTAGATAAAACTGTTAGTGCTCACAAAATAATGTTTCAAACTGTATATCCAAAATATGTATGCAATACCAAGAGAGTAGGGAAAATGTGAGCATATTAGCCAATAATACATATTTATTTTTAAAGAACTTTATCATGCTGAAATAAAATTATGTACAATAAATTCATCTATTTAAGGCATACAGTAAACAAGTTTTGGCAATTCTATACAGTCATGATGTCACCCAAAATAAGAACTTCAAAATATAACCTTCTTTAAATCTAACAATTGCAAAAGCAAGTCTACATTGAGTTTATAAGAAAGCTGATAGACCTAGAAGACAGATTGGTCCCCAAGAGATAATTTGACAATTATTTAAGTTATTTTTGGTCATTGAGACCGAACATAAAACACGACAGCTAAGGATGGTACTAAATATACCACAACACACACACACACACACACACACACACACACGTGACTGAACTGAGCAAGAGAAACCGTGGTGTCGATGGACCCTTGTCTATAACTTACCAGGAACCAGGCATTGCAGCCTTTACTCCGTGCCTTTGTGTATGTTTATTGTTCTGTCTCTGTGATCACTGTGCCCATGATCATTATGAACAGGCACCACCCTCACCTTGACAACCACGTACACCTTTTATGCTATCCTCATAGTGCCACAGACAGACTGACATCTGGAAATTATAAGAATTGTGCCAAAATAACATGATTTCTGGACTATACCTTCAGATATGTCCACTCTATGATAGAAAAGGTTTTATCCTATCAGCTTCAATTTCTTTGTCAAAAACTCATTTCTTAAATGGTGTTCTTATGTTGAGGATAGAATGAAATCACCAATGTAATAAACCAACCAGTATGTCTAAATAGATCAGTCCCTAGGCAATGTTATTTGGGTTTGGATGTTTTGATTTGCTTTGTTTTATTAACCTCAAAGGTCCTTTTGATGTTAACTCTCTGGGTCCAGTCATCAATTGTTGTTATCCTTATGCAAATCATTGAATCAGACAAAGAACCTTGATCACTTTTGGTTTCCTCACTTTCAAAATGGAGAGTAGGATTTTCTTCTGAGATGCTGTAGGATTTATATGAGCCAGAGTCTGTGACTTGCATGTAGGAGTGTTTAACACCTGCAGGGAGTGTGATCTAGCCACCATCAGGGGCTGTTCACCCAGAACTTGTTAGAAAAAGCAGAATCCCAGAGTCTGCTTCAAAATAAGTATACATATAAGAAACTTGAAAAGCACTAACCTAAAGCAGAGAGAGAGAGATAGGGGGAGACAGAGAAATGAGTGAAGGCTCAGGCAAATCCCTAACAGGCTGCTAGAAACTCCCAGAACAAAATCGTACATTTTACAACACACTTAGGGTTTGGCAAAACCCCACCTCCACCCCCATCATCAAGGACAGGGCTCCCCACTTCCTCAGGAATCTACCTTTATCTAGGCATCTTAACTTCATCTGAGTGGCAGAACAGCCTTTCACTTATTCACCCAACACTTCTTTGTTTTTTAATCATTGTGTGTGTATGTGTGTATGTGTGTGTGTGATGTGTGTCTACATGCTTATTTGTGTGTATGTGTGCGTTCATATATATGACTGCCGGTGTCTGTGTTTCATGGCACATGAGGAGGTCAGATGACACCATCAGGTGTGGGTCCTCACCTTCTACTTGTTTGAGACACAATTCTTGTTGTGTTTGCCCAGCTAACTGGACCATGAGCTAGCCCATCCCCAGAAGGGATTTTCCTGTCTGCCTTCCACCTCACCAAAGAGTAATGAGATTACAGAAAATTGCACTCCTCGTCTACCCTTATGTTGGTTCTGGGGATTTGAATTCAGGTCCTCAAACTTATATAATAAGAACTTTACCCACTGAACTATCCTTTCAGCCCCTCATTAAACATTTTCTGCCCTTGCTCGCACCCCCCCATCCCCCTCTAAGGACTGAGCTTTTAAATTCAAAAGTTAGGGGAATCTTTCTCTCTCTTTTTGCTTACACTTTCCTTTATCTAAAGATCAGATAACTAAGTGAGATGGAGTGAGGAGGACAGCAGGGGGAAGTAAATTACCAATTTTAAAATGTTGCCATAAGTCATCAAGAACAGCCAGCATGGAGTGACTTCTTGACTGAGCCAGGTGAAAGGAAATAGAGAGAACAGAGAGTGATGAGCTAGACATTTCTTTCTCTTTGAAAATGATACTGCTTATCTCCTCACCCAGCACTATTCATTTCTGTCTCCTTAAGCTGTACCTGGAAGTCTTTGGAATGTGATGTCTCTGCAAAAGTCACACACACTCATCAGGACACCGACGGTTTATGCAAATCAGCTGGGGGATTGCTATGGGCTTTTCCTTTCGAGGTTATGCTATAATCCTTTGTGGTTTTTTATCCTCCTATATTGACACAAGGTTCTCAATTCGTCCTGGTAAAATTGGGAAAGATTTCACTTCACTGGCCCAGAAGTCTGTTCCCCACATCCCTTTGCTGTGTTCCACCTTGTTTCCTACTATACTTTACCTTCCCTCTGCTGTAGGCTCAGCCTGGACAGGAGCTAGATGATGCCTTTCTTCTAGCACAGGTCACTCTGTTGTACGTCAGAGTGATGCCCATATGTGCCTGTCTGCCCTTGCTAGGGGAGCTCTAGGCCCCATCCATCTTTGTACACCCCTATGTACACCTCGTATCAATCTAACCCAATATCTGAACACAATTAGATTATATCACAGGTTGTAGTTTTATTCTTGTCTATCCAGTGCATCTGTGTTCTGGTCCCAGCACTCCCATCACCATGGCTACCAGCCCTTTAATCCTACCTTACTATTCTTGACACTTGGCAAAACTCAGAAGGTCTGTGTGCAAATCGGTTTCACCGCTTCTCATAGGACAAACTAGTTGGCTCTTAGCTTTCATTATGGACTATAAAAAGAAGAAAGGGAAAGAGGGAGGAAGGGGGAAGGATGGAAGAGGAGAGACAAATAAAAATGAGTCTACCATTATTAGAATTCAATAATTGTTATTTATTACCATTTGAATCATTATCTTAGCTTGAAGTTAACTATGGTGAGGATGCTTATAGCCAGGAAATCAGCAAAGGAACAAATGGGAATTGTTCTTTTCCAGAGAGCTGCTCATCAGCATACGACAAGAGCTGCAAATCAATATGTTCAGATTTGAGGTCTATTAAGATAAACGTAACATTATTAAATTAATTTCACTTTCTTCTTTTTACTATTTTATGTGACTGCTAAAAATCTTAAATCACATTATAATATTTGTATTGGACAGTTCTGGTTTAACCCACGTAGTAGGATAATCCCATCATACCCAGGAGAATGTGGTCCTCGGGTATTTCTGGGCATCACAGGGGGTGGGAGGGAGCTTGTGGGCCCTACAAATGAGTTTGGGCTAATGCTGGTCACCTCTATCACAAGTTCTCTCTGAACCATTTTCCTTCTTGGGTCCTCAGGCCCTTGCATTGCCTAACTGCCTTGACTTCCACACTAATCTATTTCTCTCATCCTATTTGTTGTGAATTAGGTTACTTATACAGCTACTGGAAATGACTATTCAATAAGGATAAACTGTGGGGTTTGAACTTTATAAAGTTAGCACATAAAATATAATTTCTTGTCATTTTCCAATAATATTTTAGCCTTTTACTTATAGCTGAGAAAAAGGAGGATGAAAGCTAACTGATTAGTTTTAGTACATGTGGGGGGAAACAATTCACGCTACTATGTAAGCAGTAAGAAGCACTTAAGAGGCCAAATAGACCACAGTCCAAACATAGACAGTGCCCAGAGATGGCTAACTAGACCATCGCTAACCTCAAATCACCTCCTACAAAAAGAAAAGAATCTGAGCTGCACTCTCTCTGCTGGAAGGAAGAACTAGGCAAAGGATGGGAGCTGATTGCTGGGCATGACATAGATACATTCTTCCTCTATTACTGCAAGGAGGAACTTGTTATAGGGACATAAGTAAAATCCAGGGTCCAATGAGAAATATTTGATTTTAATTATCATTTAAGTTTCTGCATATGGGTGTTTTGTCTGCATGTATGTTTGTGCATCGTGTGTGTGTGTGTGTGTGTAGGTTGCCCAAGGAGGTCAGAAAATGGCATCAGATGCATTAAAACTAGAGTTACCAATGGTTTTAAGCCATTAAAACTGTGAGGCTACCAAAAGAGAAACATAAACACCAACCCAGCCACAAAACCTTTGATCTACAACATGTCCTGCTCATTGCTAGGGCAACGGTAGCACAAAGCTTGTGGGAGTAACCAGCCAATGTCGGATTTGACTTAAGGCCCACTCCATGAGATAGAACCCATACCCAACATTTTTTGGGTTATCCAGAATCAGAGACTAGATAAGCCCAGAGACATAGGGTAAAAACTAAATACTACTGGTAAAAAAAAAAAAAATACTACTGGTTTAACAAAAGGAACAATACAATGACTTCTGATGACATTCTGCTATACTCACAGATCAGTGCCTTATTCAGCCACCATCAGAAAAGCTTCCTCCTGCAGCAGATGGGAACAAATACAGAGACCCACAGCTAGACATTAAGCAGAGAAAGAGACTGTGAAACACATAGTTCTTATGGGATATCTCCATCAAATCCCACCTCTCAAGCCCAGAGAACCACAAGGAAGGGGAAGTGTAAAGAATGTAAAAGCCAGAGGGGATGGAGGACACCAGGAGAATAAGGCCCTCTAAACCAACTGAGCAAACCTCATATGAACTCACAGAGACTGAAGCAGCAAGCTCGGGGCCTATATTACACGGTTCTGCACCAGCTCCTCTGCACATATATATTATAGCTTTCAGTTTAGTGTTTTTATGGGACTCCTAAAAATGTGAAGGAGTGGTTCTCTGGTTCATGTGCCTTCTCTTAGGACTATTCCTTCTGTGGATTCGTCTCGTCCAATTCCGATGTGATTGTTTTGCTTTATCTTATAGTATTTTAGTTTGTCCTGTTTGGTTGTTTTCTCTTAGAAGCCTGTTCTTTTCTAATGAGAGACAGAAAAGGAGTGGATCCTGAGGAGATGGGTGGTGGGAAGGGACTGGGAGAAGTAGAGGGAGGGGAAAACATCATCAGGATATAGGGTATGAGAAAAGAATCAATTCTCAATAAAAGTGGGGGGAGGGGAAGAGATGCTTAAAGAAAAGAAAATGACCACCACACACAGTAAAGGCAAAAGGTGATCATAACACGAGAAGGTGAAGTCTAAGATGAGGAGAGCTGTTTATCACATAGTTAATGGAAAGTTGCTAGAAGCTTTCAAATAAGGAGTGATTTCAAAACAGAATTGGCATCTGATTTGAGCTTTGCGAAGCTGGCTGTCTGGCTTGTGAGTGACAGGTAATCACAGTGCAGCAGGGGTTAAAACAGGAAGATGAGTGAGGAGTCTGTCACCATTTAGGCAAAATGTGAAACGCCTTGACTTCAGGGTGTAGCAACAGAGGACACAAATGATCACTTTCAATAGATCATCGAGCTTGAGCAACAATATCAACTGGATTAGACATGCAAAGGGAAGAAATCAATGTCATTTCTAATTTACTGGGGCTGAGTTGCTGGGAGTTGGTACCACAAGCCAAGGTTAGACTGCAGAGGCAGGCAAGGGGATGTACTGAGCACGTTGAGAGCTCAGTTTTAGCATCTCATTCAAGCACACCATGCTTTCCAAGAATCGCTCCCCTTTTCTCATTCCACAGGCCAGGAAACAAAAGCAGAGTTTATGCCTTGGCTGGGATTACCAATACACTCAGACTATGTGACATTTTCCTTTCTACAGTACCATAAGGTTAGGATCACTGAATTCTAATCCCAGGCACTGTTTACTGTTTCTGTGACCTTTCCCCCACCTAATTTCTCTAGGCCCTAATATCTCTCCTTTGGAAAAATGAACATTTTTTTGCACAAAATTTAAGTGGAAGTACATAGGCAGTACACAAAACATAGTGTCTAGTAAATATTCAAGAGCAATTCATGAATATTCAGCTGTGGTTAACTGCACAAGCGCCACACAACATGGGGCCTATAAACATTTCATCATGGATTGGGGAAGGGCTCCTGAGCCACCACCCACACCCTGAGGTGCTTTGGCAGTTCATGATTGCTGGGGAAGCAGAGACTTTTGCTTCAGTGGTGGAGTGACTCTTAAGTTGCCCACACTATTTTTTTTCCATGTTTTTCAAGACAGGGTTTCTCTGTGTAGTCCTGGCTGTCCTGGACTCACTCTGTAGACCAGGATGGTCTCAAATTCACAGAGATCTACCTGCCTCTGCCTCCTGAGTACTGGGAATAAAGGCGTGTACCACCACCACCTGGCACCCATACTCTTCCAAATAAGCCCCAGCCATGCACATGCTAGCAATTCTAATTAAATTCAATGGTCACAAGAAAAACAAAGGGCATGAATAAGCCCCTTTTCTGGGAAAAAAAAAGGCAGGAATAAGAAGGTAATAAGAGGAGAACAGAGAGAAGATGAAAATGATAAATACACACACATATATACATATAAATATATATACATATATATGAAACTGTCAAAAAGTTTAAAGGTATTAGCAGTATAGCAGTTCATCTCCAAAGTTAAGACTATAACAACATTATCATCCTTAAAAAAAAAGAATAATAATAATACCTAGTTGTGTTTTCTCCATCCAGTTGGCCTTAGCCTATGATCCTTGTCTTATTTCTCATTGTTATGACTGAAGATCAATATGAGAATCTGATTGCCTGTGGTGAGTGGTCTTTACAGGTGGGGGAAGGTACTGACTGATACCTGAAATAAAGTCTGACTAAGTCGAGGAAACATAAAAAGCAAAAGACGAGATAGGAAAACTCCACTGCACGGGTCTGAAATGAACAGAGGGAAAAGTCCCAACCATAACCAGGGAAAGTTAGTTGCATCAGCAAAGAAAAAAAAAAAGCCACAGGCACTATCATCATCACTCATGTCATGTCATAAGAATCTTGAAACTGGAAGTCCAAAAGGAAAAAGGAAACCTTCCCTGAGCCCAAACAGGTACAGCAGCCTCTGCCGTCGTAACACGGCACGCCCTAACATAAGGAAGCTGTGTGTGCAATTTTCTCCTTCTCTGCTGTAGTAAGTGCATCCTTTGGCAAGAGCGGTAAGGAGAATGAGCCCGCCAGTCAGTCAGTGGTCAACGTGACATCTTTTCAATGACTTTTAAAGGTCAAATAATAAAGTAATGATTAAAACAGGCACGGAAAGCAAAAGTCAGGCGTGATGGTATGCACCTATAATTCCAGCACTTGGGAAGCAAGATGAAAGCCAGAGTTCAAGGCTAGCCTTAGCTATATAGTGAGCTAGGGGCCAGCCTGGGTTGCATGAGACCCTGTTGTCAAAATGAAAGAACAACTGACAAGGGATGTGTCAGAAGAAGCAGGGTAAAGGCAAAACCATGCAGGCACACAGCAATGGGGAGTTGTCTTCCTGTGTTTCAGAACATAAGGCCGTTTCTACCCATCTTGTGCCTTTTCCACAGGTCTTGTGCCAGCCTCAGCTGGCTTTCTCCTGCTTCCATCCAAACAATGCCTCTGGGTCCTTCCCTCCCTGAGGGACACCAGCACAACAGGATGACCTTTGAATCCTGGCTTGCCTTAGCTTTTCAGCCATAATGGAAGAATCATTGGAGGAACTGAGTAAAGTTTTTAAAACCTTGGTTTTCTCATCAGTGAATATGGAGAAGAATATGAGGACTCCCTCAGCCCAGTCTCTTTCCTGTGTGCTGTACATAAACACCTGCAAACCAAGACAGCGCCTCCCGGGAGCAAACTATGCCCACACCTTGGGCAGGCAAGTTCTCTCCTCCAGACCCAGGAGAAAATTGATTTCCGTAGAGAGAGAAGGGTAGGGACAACAATTTCACTTTCTGCCTCACCTCAGAGAGTTGCTACTAAGTGACAGTAAGACAATGCCTGTGACGCATGACCTTTAATAAACACATTTGCTTTAAAATCTGGAGTTTCTCTCTCACTAGAACGGGTGTTTTGTTTTATTCTGTTTGATTGCTTTTAGTGGGAATGAACCTTTAAAAAAATGCTAAATTGGAAAAGGTGACTCAGCAGTTAAGAGCATTAGCTGCTCCTCCAGAGGATCTGGGTTCGATTCCCAGTACCCCCAGGGCAACTCACAGCCGTCCATAATTACAGCTTCAGGGGATCTGATACCCTCTTCTGGCCTCCTCAGGCACTGCATCCGTATGATACACACATGGGTTGGCTAGTTTTATGTCAGCTTGTCACATACTAGAATGACTGTGGAAGAGGGAATCTCAGTTGAAAAGATGCCTCGGTAACATTTTCTTAATTAGTGACTGACGTGGGAGGGCCCAGTCCATTGTGGGTGGCGCCACTCCTGGTTTGGTGGTCCAGGGTTCTGTAAGAAAGCAGAATGAGCAAGCTTGGAAGAGCAAGCCAGTAAGCAGCATCCTCCATGGCCTCTGCATCAGCTCCTGCCTCCTGCCTCCTGCTTGAGTTCCTGCTCTGGCTTCCCTCAATGGACTGTGATTTAGGATATGTAAGTCAAATAAACCCTTTCCTCCCCAAGTTGATCATGGTGTTTTATCACAGCAGTAGAAACTCTAAGGCAACACAAATGTAGGGAAAACAGCCATACATATAAAATGATAAAATAATTTTAATTTATATATAATTTTAATATTTACATATATAAATAATTTTAATATTTATATATATATAAAACCTTCAGAGAGAACTTTGTTCTAATTCATCCAATTTCTGTTGCTTGCTATCAGCCTAGAAAAATATATTGAGCAGTCATGTAAAAAAAATTCTAAAGAAATCGATGAAGAAAGTTATATTATGGGAGGAGAGAGAGAAAGAAAGAAAGGTAAAAGTGGATTCAGAAATTCCTTAGGAAAGACAATGAGGAGGGCTGGCTAAGAGAAAGCAACCCTAACTTAATTCAAGTGTGAAGGTCAGGATTGCGTCAAATTGGTCAAATTGTGGTTTCCTCTTGTACAGAATTTCTTCTTTCTGCAGACATCTCTTAAAAACAGGCCACCAGGAAAAATCATGTATTGACGCAGGAAAGTGGGGGAGAATTCTATGTTTCTGCATCTCGTCTCAGCAAGAGTTCGGGGGAAGAAAAGGTGTTAACCAGCACAAAGAGCAATCAGTTGATCCCATAACACTTCAGCAGAGGGGGCTTGCCTGGGGCTGAAGGGGGGATGTCCATCAACTAAGCAGAGACTGCAAGGATATGGCCCAGCCCAAACTCCAGGACGATTTCCTCTAAACTGGGAAACAGGATACAATATAGATGGAATATAAACTTAGAAGCCTCTAAAGCTAAAACACATCATCATTTTTAAAAGATTTTATTCTATTTTTATTTTATCGAGAGAGGGAGAGAGAGAGTGAGAGAGAGAGAGAGAGAGAGAGAGAGAGAGAGAGAGAGAGTGTGTGTGTGTGTGTGTGTGTATGTGTGTGTACCAGTGAGAGGGTATGTGCCTGTGAATACTGGTCCACGGAGGCAGAGATGTCTGATCACCTGGAGCTGGAGTTGCAGGCAGTTATGAGCCAACTGATGTGGGTACTAGGAATCAAACTCAGTTTCTCTGGGAGAGTAATAGGAGTCCTTAGCTACTGAGCCATCTCCCCAACCCCCATTTCATCCTTTTAAGCCATGCTACCACCCTGGTCCCAACACCCATCCCCTCATGGGTAGATCTCAGTGATGAGAGCTATTCTTATTGAGTTCTTTGAAAACCCCACTGGTTACTTTGCATAGAGTAGCTCATTGAGTCATCAAAAACATCAAAACAATGAGGAAACGGAGAAACGGGGGTTCACGAAAGCTAGATGATGTCTTCAGAGTCACACACGAGTGGGACCAAACTCTGGCTGTCCCTGGCTGCAGTGCTGGTGTTGTCCCACACAGGTTGTAGAGAAGAGTCATGGGACTGAGAACCTGGGGGTATGCTTACTGTATGGTGCAGCAGCAGGTGGAGACAGAACCTGACCACAAGACAGCTTTCCCACCCAAGCCTCAGCTCTAGCCAAGTCTGTCCCCACTGCCACCTATGCTTTCTGGCCACCAGTTCTTTGGCACCCCTTTGCAATGAAGTGACCCATCTGTTGGCAGAGTCCTCTCATTTATTTCCGGCTGCTTAGACCCGAAATAATTATTCAGAAGCTATGTTATTTTCAATACTGTTTGGCCAATCCCTTAAGTGCATTGCTAGCTAGCTCTTATATCTTTGATTAACCCATTTCTATTATTTTATATTTTACCATGAGGCTTGTGGCCTACCAGCAAGGTTCCCACTGGTGGCTCGCATCTTTCTCCTCTAGTGACTCCATGGCTTCTCCTGACTCTGCCTTCTTTCTCCCAGCATTCAGTTTAGTTTTCCCACCTAGCTCTATTCTGCCCTATCACAGGCCCAAAATAGCTTCTTTATTAACCAATGGTATTCACAGCATGCAGAGGGGAATCCCACATCACCCATCCTGCCACCATCTCCTGGTTTTCTCGTCTTATCTATATATAAGCCCTTATTTCTATTCCTGGGCTTTAATAGTACCATTCTGTTTTCCATTGGTTCTCACTGTAGCATTTCTTTGCATAGAACCACCAACCAGCTTTCCAAAACCAGTGTTTTTTCCTATTCTTGTTATCCATAACAACTGGGTCCTGTGGGGAAAGGTTAGCTAAATACCACTGGTTAGGTTGTGGCAGAGGTCTCCTTCCTCCTCACAGTGAAAGAGGAATTTGCAATGAGAAACAGAAGTCATTGTTTCAGGTACATATACATCTACTTTCCTTTCTTTTTTTGACATCCAAATACCACCAACACCTGATTTTCATACATTAATGGTGGAATGAAAACTTTGTTGAAGTAGGAAAATCATAAATTAACCCCCAAATCTCCATAGAAAGCTTTTACATGGCAAGAAAGCAATCAACAGAGTTGTGGTGGTCAGACCGTTTGTTGCCCTAAGTTAGTCTGTATTATGTGACACTGGCCTTTAGGCTGTGCCTTGCTCTAGATGACTTCCTTTTGCAAAGCAGAATTTGCTTTCTTGCTTGTGCATATCACCACCATCATCTGCCCAGCACCAACTGAGAGACTCTTAAAAAGAAGTTACCACCTATAAACTTAACCAAAGGAGATTGGAAAAGCATGGGTATGTGGGAACACTAAAACCACATCAGAAAAACCAGACCTAGGAACTTACTGAACATACTAAAGGGCCATCCCCAAAATAAATGTGTTGAACACTTGGTCCCCAACTGTTGGTGGTATTGAGGGATGATTAGATCTTTGGGTGCTAGCTTCATCAATGGGTTAACTCACTGAAGAGGTCATGCTGATGGGTTATTGGCTGGTAAGGTTTGACTAGAGGAAACAGATCACCGAGGACCATGCTTATAGGGATATATTTTGTCCCAGGGCCCCTCTTTTTTGGGTTCCTTGGTGACAGGAGGGGACCTTCTCTTCTCTGTCACACCTTCTGTCATGATTCTTCTGCTTTGGCATGGGCTTAAATGCACCTGGACCAAATGACCATGGACTTAGACTTTGAAAACTTTGAGCCAAAATAAGTGTTCCTCTTAAATAGTAACTCTCAAATATTCTATCAGTGATTCAGACCCTCTCAGAAAGATTCTACAGATGTGTCTATCTCAAGTTGAATCTTGCTTCTGAACCTAACATAAATTGACTTGCATCTTTGAACTTTTCTTGGCTTCAATCTCCACATGTTCTGAGTGGAAGACACTGGGTTAGATAGCATGGCAAGGACCTATTGCTACAACAATAGGTGGCAAACAACCACCAAATCTCAGTCATACAATAGAAATAGGCAGTTATATGTCTGATATTTGTATGTCAGCTAGGACCCGCTGACTGAGGCTTGACATGGCTGCATGATTCTGCCCAGTGGGTCTCCTATTCTATTTCAGAGAATAAAAGGAGATTCTGGGCATTTTGTTGACAGGGCAATGACAGAGTGAAGCAGAATGATGTCAGGTTCTGTGATAGGCTACTACCACCAAATGCCTCTGACAACTGAGTAATTTTTAAACGCTGAGTTTGTCTTACTGCTCTGGGGAATGAGAAGTCCAAAACCAATGCAGTGACAGGCTCACCATTTGACAAAGGCCCAGCCACTGTTTTCAAGATGGTACTTTGAACATCACAGTCATGCAGCAAAGAATGTGGTTAAAGGAAAGAACTAGAATCTTTAATGCAATATATAAACAGGCCTCAACTGAGAATGCTTCAGAAGTTTTCAGCTTAATAATGGCATGAAAGCCCTGCACATGCAATAGGATCAGAACATGTTGTAAAGTACATGTGACACCTTCCATGAAGATAGGTTCTACCTTTGTAGAAAGAACTGAGAGAAACAAGTTTAGGAAAAGGGTCTCGGGGAGAGTCCAATATGGTCTCTCACCACACAAATTGCATAAAGGTCACCAGAAACTAGAAAACACATTCACTCTAGCCTTCTGAATGGAAAACAGATTTTGTATCTCTTCCCTTGAAGGAACAACCCTGTGTGCTTGACATCCCAGGTTCCCCTAGTGCTCTTCTGTGAGCACAAAGACTCTGGCCCCCTACAGTGTAGGTCCTTAAAAGATATGCACTATGATTTCATCTCAAAAGCTCTAGTTGAGACCTTGAGTTTAATATATACCCTATTTTAAACTTTCCTTCAAGCTGATATATAAAAGATGCCTAATTATTTTAAATATTATTTAAAGATTATCCTATCACAAATCAAATTCCTTAGTTTGCCCAGGTCTAAAAGTTAGAAGTGAGACTAGACTCTAAATCACGCTTTTGAATATTACTGAGCTCATTTCCTACTATCGTTTCCAGTCATATTTTTTACCTCATCTTCCCACATTTACTGCATTTACTGTGGGTGCTGGCACTTTCACACTCAGTCACTCACCTGACAAGGATTCAAAAGTGTTTCCAGCATTTTGATGTGTCATTTTCATTTTCCGTGTTTCCTTTATGTTGTGTGCCTTCTTTTTAGTTACTTTCTACAACATAATTTGGGGCTTAGAAGCAAAGAAAAATTTTTAAAAGATCATGTAATTTAATAAAAAAAAAGAAAGAAAAACATCCCCATTACAGTTTGTTTAATTACTGGTCTATTTATTAAATGTCATAGTAAAAGGGCTATTGTGACAACAGTGAAGAGATAATTACAGTTGAAGAGATAGAAAGGCATTTGGTCTTTAGAAAAACAGCTGAGAATACAAAAGCCGGAGATTGGTGTTTTCCATCTATTGAGCCTCTGACTTCTGAAATCACTGAAAGCAACTTGTGTTTGTAAACAAGTGAAGTATGGAAGGTTAGAGCACAGACCAGGACACCCGTCTGTGGGCTCCTGCTTGTGCTGACTTACCCAGGCAGCCAACCTGACCTCTGGCATGTTTCTTGCTTTGCCATAAACAGGTAGTAATCAGAAAACCAAAACCATGACTTATAAAATATTTCACATATGTATTTCACATAACATTCTTATTACCTTTCTTTCTGCCACATTTGTTCACTAAAAGCGTTGATATTTTACAAAATTTATTATCATCAGATACCAACTTAATTATTTTTCAGAAGTATTCAAAACATTTATTAAATGAATATTGAATAATAATTTTTCTCATGAAAGAAATAAAAGCTGGAAATCCTAAATCTATTTGATATGGCAGATACTGTACTAGGTATATATAGACAATATGATATTCTGTCACAAATGAAACACTTCAAGGGAAAATAATCTCAAAGGAATTTATTATAAATTAATTATAAATGCTCATCTGATAGCTCAAGTTTATTACTAACTAGCACTTACAACTTAAATTAACCCATTTCTATTTATCTATGTGTTTCCCTGAGACCTGTTTACCTCATCTGTGAACTTTTCATGTTGCTTCTTCTATGTCTGGCTTGTGACTCCTCTAACTCTGCATTTCTTCTTCCCAGTGTTCTTAGTCTGGCTCTCCTAACCTTATCCTGTCCAGATATTGGACAGTCAGCTTCTTTATTAAACCAATCATAGGACATATACTCACATAGTGTAAAGGAATATTCCACTTTCCTCCCTTTTTGACCAATTAAAAAGGGAGGCTCTTAACTTTAACATAGTAAAATTATATACAACAAAAAGTTATTAAGTAATAATTACAGTTACAATACCAAGTCCATTTGTATTTGCCAAACTGGAGAAAATGCTCTACAGTTTATCTTATCTTTCTGAGTCTAAAGTTTTAAACCTAATTTACCTTTTATCATAACTAAGGAAAACTTTAACTGTGACTATCCAGTGTTCAACTGCATCAAAGACCCTAGAGGGTGAAATGTTACTAATGACAGGGATATCTGGCTGCCTGGACAGTCACCCAAAGTTCTTTTGTAACATTGGGGCATCCATCTTTGGCCTACAGACCAGAATATCTGACAGACATTTTTGAGAAGCAGGGAATTTTGAAAGACTGTCCTTGTCTTGGCAAAGTTTAGCAGTCACTTCTTTTGCATCCTGCTGGTCCAGTTTGGACAGTACACTGTAAGCAATTGAGGCAAGGGTATTTTCTTTGCCCAAATGGCTAGCTTTTGTCATAAAGAAACTAAACTCCATACAGAGTTTCTTCAATGCCCATCATTTTCTTTGAAGTAAATTGATACTGCCAGCAGCAGACATGTCTCAGTATCAAAAAAAAACCTTATGTTATTAAAACATTTTAAATGCCATATTCTGTAGGTCTTTGAAGTTTTTTAAGACTATCTATCTATCTTATGACCTTGGAAACATACCTATATGACTATAAGTTTGACTATTATAGATGACTATTAATCTGTATTTCTTAATTATAATTACATTTTTAAATGAGATGCATAAGCACAATACTCCAAACAAGAGTAGAAACATACATATAGTATAGCAAAAATAACTTTAAATTTGTATCAATAAACCAAAACCCATATAAGTAGTTTTTTTAGTTTAAAAATAGATTCAATAATCTACCTTTTCATCCTATCATTTTTATATCACCTTATTTTCTTTTAGGAAAAGATCTTTGAATTTAACTCCTTTGTCTAGCTTTTTTGTTTACTATAACCAATAACAACTTGTAAACAACCCCCTAAACAATGACAAACATCCTCAATCTATTGAATAACCAAACCCATTTATGCCCCATCTCTTGGGAATGTAGGTGCTGTTCTCTAGACTATTTCCTGTTGTTTGTGGGTGCTGGTATCTTTGGGCGAACCTTGAGAAAATTAGGATAATTGTTAGATCTTGGGTGGAGTAGTTTATGAGGGTGGATCCTCTCAGTCAGCATCCTTGAAGCTGTTCTGAATGCAAAACTCCAAGGAAACTGCAACAGAGGCATTTTGAGATGCTGGATTACCTGGGTCATTTGTTTTATTTGTGTTTGGTCCCTTGCTCTGAAAATACATAAACTTTAAAAGGTAACATGCATGTCTGTATTAATGCAAGTATAGACTGTGTATTGTACACAAGTAGCCAAAAATGACTTTTTGTTTCACGTGAGCATATGGGTTATGAGTTTTGTAGTTTCTTTAAGTTTATTTCTTTATGTCTGTCTGTAGTCAGGGTTTTCAGGGAGTCTTTTTTGATCAAACCTCATCATCTTTAACCTAGAATGAATCTACAGTCTCTCATTTCCTGTGGAAACAAAAGCATAGCCTCTCTCCCAAAGCAACACACCTTTTGACTTCCATTTTGAAGTAGAAATATTTTTTAAATGCATAGGTTGGGTTAATTCAGCACTTTTCATAATCTAGTGTGTTTTAGCATCTGTTGTTCCTTTACTAGACTTTTACAGAAAGTCTAAAGATGGGTGACCTGGGCCAGAGCAGGCCTGAGGCAGCAAACTCCACAGGAGCAGGACTGATCCAGTGACCTAGGCTGGAGCTGATCTGAGATGATGAGCTCTGCTGGAATGGGAGCAGATCCAGACCAGGAACATTTGCAGAAGCAGGACTGGGTCAGTGACCTAGGCCAGAGCAGGCCTGAGGTGGCGAACTCTACTGGAACAGGACTGAGTCAGCCACCTAGGCAGGAACAGATCAGACACAGTAAACTCCACAGGAGCAGGTACAGGGGAGCAAACGTTGAGGGAGTAGACCTGAGCCAGGACCCCTGCAGGTTCCAGGCATGAGTCTGGGACCCCTGAGGAAGTAGCAGGAACCAGAGACCTCTGTGGGTCTCGGCATGAGTCTGGGACCTCTGAGGGAGGAGGACTAAGCCAGGTCCTCTGCAGGTTCAGGCACACCCAAAGTTGGGACCTCTGAGGGAGTAGATCAGAACCAGAGACCTTTGCAGGACCAACACCAAGCCAGGAACCTCCTCAGGAGCAGATCCAGACCAGGGACATTTACAGAAACAGGTCTGAGCCGGCAACCTAGGCCAGAGCAGGTCTGAGACAGTGAACTCCATGGGAGAGGAACAAACCACAGGAGCACTGAGTGACCTCCAGGAGCACAGAGTGACCAACAGGGTGACTGGAACTGTGGCACTGACTGCACCACAAGGAGCAACCATCTGAGCCTTGGATCCACTGGCACCTAGAAGATTGATCACCAGAGTCACAGACAGCCCCAACTACACCAATTAGAAATGATGGATAGACAAGGTAAGAACACAAACAACACCACAAAGAGCAACTTGACACCAGTAAAATCTTGAACAGCCAAATATGGATGAAGCAGAAGAAAATGACCTAAAAATTAACTTCAGGAGAATGTTTGAGGCCCTTAAAGAGGAAATGAGACATTCCCTCAAAGAAATGGAGGAAAAGACAAACAAAACATTGGAAGACACCAACAAATTCCTTAAAGAAAACCAAGAAAAAGCAATCAAACATATGAAAAAAACTATTCAAGAATTGAAAACTGAAATAGAGACAACAAAACAAATACAAGCTGAGGGAATTATGAGAAATCATGAGAAAACAATTAGGAACCACAAATGGAAGATATGGAAGAGAGACTCTCAAGCACTGAAAATACAATAGAGGAAATAGACTCATTGGTCAAAGAAAACATTAAATCTAACAAAATCTTAACCCAAAATATCGAGGAAATATGGGACACCATGAAAAGACCAAACCTAAGAATAATATGTATAGAAGAAGGAAAAGAAGTTCAATTCAAAAGCACAGAAAATATATTTAACAAAATCATAGAAGAAAACTTTCCCAACTTAAAGAAAGACATGCCTATGAAGATGCAAGAAGCTTACAGAACACCAAACAGACTGGATCAAAAAAAAAAAAGTCCCCTTGCAACATAATAATCAAAACACTAAACATACAGAATAAAGAAAGAATATTAACAGCTACAAAGGAAAAAGGCCAAGTAACATATAAAGGCAGAGCTATCAGAATTACACCTGACTTTTCATTGGAGACAATGAAAGCCAGAAGGTCGTGGTCAAGTGTTATGCAGACATTAAGAGAACATGGATGCCAGCCCAGACTACTATACCCAGCAAACTTTCAATCACCATAGAAGGACAAAACAAGATATTCCATGACAAAACCAGAGTTAACCAATACCTAGCCACAACCTTTCTCAAGACCCAACAATGCCACTTTTGGGTATATATCCAAAGTATTTTCATTCATGCCACAAGGACATGTAGTCAAAGATGTTCATAGCAGCATTGTTTGTCATAGCAGACCCTGAAAACAACCTAAATACCCCTTGACCGAAGAATGGATAAGGAAAATGTGGTACATTTACATAATAGAGTACTACACAGCAGAAAAAAAATAATGACATCTTGAAATTTGCAAGCAAATAGACGGAGTTAGAAAATGTCATATTGAGTGAGGTAACCCAGACCCAGAAAGACAATTATCATATGTACTCACTCATAAGTGGTTTTTAAACATAAAGCAAAGAAAGCCAGCCTACAAACCACAATCCCAGAGAACCTAGACAACAGTGAAGACCCTAAAAGAGAATACATGGATCTAATCTACATGGGAAGTAGAAAAAGACATGATCTCCTGAGTAAATTGGGAGCATGGGGACCACGGGAGAGGGTTGAAGGGGAGGGGAGAGGCAGAAAGGGTAGCAGAGAAAAATGCAGAGCTCAATAAAATCAATAAAAAAAAGAAAATCTAAAGACAACACAATAACATACAGGATCCAGAGTCTGTTTATTTCACATCTTTACATGTTTTTTTTTCTATTACTTTATTCCCTTTTTAAGGACCTTATTATTTTAAAACTATATGTTATATAGTTTTAGGTATAGAAAATATAATATACATATATATTATTACTGTCTATACCCTTTTTCTTTTCTTTCCCAAGTCTTTGTACATTTTTAAACACACTATAGCCCATTTAGAAATTTTTTCCATTTGGATCGGTATTTACTGAGTATCTGTAACCTTTTCTGTCTGCATGAGCAAAACCCAAAACCTGTCATGCAGCACACTTGTGGAGCTTGCACTGGCAGCTCAAGCCTGCAGTCAGTGGTCGGGAGATAAGACTCTGTACCACAGCCAGAATGAGAGACATGAGACTAGAAAGCCATGTTTGGCTCCTATTTGTGTGTTTGGAACCCTTTTAAAGCTTCCTCGGGTCTTATGTGGATGTAGGTGTCAAATGCTTGGTCACCATATGTAGCAGACCTTTCTGTCCCATCAGCCTGCTCTCTATAACCATAAAAGACTTAATATTAATTGCAAATTTTTGGTCATTAGCTCAGGCTTATTACTAACTAGTTCTTACAACTTAAATTAACCCTTTTTTTAAAAAAAAATCTATGTACTGCTTGCCCTGAGGCTCATTTACCTCATCTACGGACTTTTTATGTTGCTTCTTCCACTTCTGGACCCCAACTCCTCTGGCTCCACCCTTCTTCTTCCCAGTGTTCTTAGTCTGGTTCTCCTGCCTAACCTTATTCTGCCCAAATTTTGAACAGTCAGCTTGTTTATTAAACCAATCAGAGTGAAATACATTCTCACAATATAAATATATATTTCACGTGTGTGTGTGTGAGTGTGTGTGTGTGTGTGTGTGTGTGTGTGTGTGTGTGTGTGTGTGAATGCAAAGGTCTGAGGACAATTCATAGGAGTCAATTCTCTCCTTCTACCTTGTGGGTTCCAGGGCTCGTCAGTTTGGTGGCAAGTACCTTTACCCACTAAGCCATCTCATTGGCCCCATGCCAGACATCATTTTAATACAGTAACAAACAATGAAAGATACTCAAAAGCCAACAAAACAAATAATGTTAAAGGTAATTATAAGAGCTACGAGGGGATTCAAAGTAGAAAGCTAGGGTGTGAGTGAGCAGATAGTTGGGTAATGTGGAGAGAGAGAGTATCATGCATTACATTTCTGAGGAAGAGTCAGTAAGTAATAGATCTAGAATGGATATTCAGGTCTGTAGAATGCAAGTTTGTGTCTTTCTGACATGCCTCTAAAATTTCTATAACATTCAATACATTCTTTTATAACAGTCTGTAAAAATCTTTTAAAAACTCAAAATATCTTCAGCAAAAACTAAATTTGTGTTCCTCATTACTGAAGAGAGTAGTCTAGAAAACAAAGCTTTAGTGGCTTCTAGTTTGAAGAGAAGAAAACTTCCACAGAGTAGAATGCAGAGAGTGCTTATAGAAGGAATTTCAAAACTTAGATTTATGTGCCAAAAAATATAATGTGTTCCGTGGAGGCTGGAAAGATGGCTGAGTGGTTAAGATGGCTTGCTACTCATCCATAGGACCTTATTTTGATTCCCAGCACCACTGATAGGCAGCTTACAACTCCTGTAATTCTAACTCCAAGAGATCTGACAAACTCTTCTGACCCTCCATGGGCACATACACTCGTATGTCCCCCAGCCACACACACAGAGTTAAGAATAAAAATAAAAAAATAATCTTTCAATAAAAAAATGCGTCCCACCTCTTGTAGCTTTATTCTTTAGTGGCAAAAAATTCCTTTTCCCCAGGAACTTTCTTATATAGGTTACTCTTCTTATTTCTGTAACCAAATACCTGACAGAAACAACTTAGGGAAGAAAGAATAAATGTCAGGTTGAAATTTCATGGTGGAAAAGGCATGGCAGCATCCGTGAGGACAGAAGCAGGACAGTGGGATGTAAAGCAGCTTGTTCACACCACAGCAGATGGGCAAGCAGAGAGAAAACTTGGACCAAGCTACAAACCTCATCACCTATTCCCTGACCCAGGGACCCACGACTTGCAGTTAGACTCCACCTCCTAAAGGTACCACAATATTCTAAAACAACACTACCATCTGGGGACTAAGTGGTCAAGCACTTGAGATTCCATGGAATATTTCACACTCGAATCATAGTGCTCTGTTTCTGGCAAATGGCTAATCTTGTAGAGTGCAGTCAACTTGAAGAGTCCTTATAATCTCTTAGTTGTGAGTTGCTACCAAATGAAATAAAGGTGACATACTTCAGATATACAATGGCATGGAGAAAACATTCCCATGCCAAAAGGGAAGAATAGGGACAAGGAAAGAAAGATAGGATGAAAGCAAAACCAACATCCAACGGGTGTAAAAACAAAGCTGGTAGCTCTGTGTTCAGTATGAAGGGCTTGTAGTGGCGTCATCTGGTCTCCAGCAAGCTTGGCTAGCCTCTCGATATACAGTTCTGCTGCTGGAGCATGAGTTCTGTCTTGGGCCACTCAGTCCTGAAGCTATCACATCTTGGCCCTTTGAGTGAGACCAAGTGTAGTCCGGGTACCTGAAGCTTTTGTTAACAATGTTTCACAATCCTGGGATTTGCAATATCCTGGTACTTTACACCCTCAGACATGTGTATTGCCTGACCTCAGGGGCTTTCTGAAATCTTCTTGCCAGTCTCTATGAACCTGTAACTTTTGCATTCTGTGTTCATGCTCTATGTGCACTTCCAGCAAAGCTTGCTAGAAGCTGTATCTTTTCAGTCACTCTCCTTTAAAGTGAGTATTTTTCTAGTGGGTTTTCAGTTTTACTGCATGGAGCCTTTGATGGGTGGTCTCGCCTTTGAGGAACCACTCTTACTCTCCCTGTGCAAAGTGTATGGTTTCTTTTTAAGGACACTAACCCCGTTCACAATCACAAACACCTTGTCTGTGTATAGCCTGTCCTCAACTTTACTGGCTTTGTGGTCCTTTCCTTGAAAAACTGCGCATCTTTACTTCTCTCTGCTCCTCTTCCATTGTGAATCTGGAAATGCAGTGAGCAAGCTACAGCCTGACTGCTGTGCTGAAACTTCCTCCCCCAGACAAGTCAGGCAGTTGCTTTGGAGTCTGGCTTTACTCTATCAGGACACAGGCAGAACCAGATTGGTTTTTGGTTTGTTTCTGTTTGTTTTTTGTTTTTGTTTGGTTTTTCCCCCTAAATAAACATGAAAAGCCTATAGTCCAGCTCCGAAGAGAGTCATCGTTCTCCCTGGAAGCCTCACAAGCCTAACCTTTACCGTATACATTTTAACTGACTTCCTGGTCTCCTGGGTCCCCAGAATTGCCTGTTAAGCTCTGTCTGCAGCATTCTATAGATTCTCCAGCTTACAGCAGCTCCAGACTCTGTCACCTTTCCCCACACTCAGCTCAGAAGGCCTAAGAGCCACATGAAAAGATTTATCATTGCAAAAGACCCACTTCTCTGGCCCAATCTCCTGTATTGTTCATATTTTCTCATTGGTGTGAAATACCTGTCAGAAGCGACTTAGGCAAGGAAGGATTTATGCTAGCTCAGTTTAATAGTGGGGAAGGCAAGTAGTCATGGGAGTGGGTGCCTGTCTGTGGTATTGGGATGGTAGTTCACTCACATCTTAGCAAAGCAAAAAGAAAATTCAATGAGGGGGACAGTGGGGGTCTATAAAGACCTATCTCCAGGTTACCCACTTTCTTTAATGAAGCTGTACTTCCTAAAGATTTCACAATATCTCAAAACAGTACCACCAACTCTAACCCATGAGCTGGTGGAGACATTTGACATCCAAACTGCAACGTGAGTATCTGTGGTATATATATGCACATCTATAACACGTGTGTCTGTGGTATATGTACATCTGGGGGGAGGGCAAGTGGTGTACGTGCATGAAGGTGTCTACGCCCAGGCATGCATACATCAGAAGTTGACATCAGATGTCTTCCTCTATCACTCTCCAGCCGCACCGGAGTTGCAGATGCATGGCCTGGATTTTACATGGGTTCTGTGAATCTAAATTCAGGTCCTCATGCATACAGAGTAAGCACCTTACAACCTGAGCCATCATCCCAGCCCAAACCTTAACCCTTCTTTATATAAAAGGAATGCAAAAAGTAGAACAATGTATTACTTTTCTCATTAACATGAATGATGATATTAGAGGGCCTTACTGTTCAGGTTTACTTTTTCAATTTATACTTTTGGAGTCAGAGTCATGTCATCGCAGGTTGAGAAAGAACTTTATTCTATGATACATCTCATTAGACTCTATCACCATCCATCCACCCTACCATTCTCCTGCTGCAAAAAGCCAATGCAAACTCATGGCATTGTTCAATGTCTTCAGAACAGCTCTGCTTAAGTCAAATACATCTATTATAGACTTCAACAGCCAGTCTGAAAATCCAATAGCCAGCTTCCAGAGAGGCGGCAAACTGATTAGCCCCTTTTTCAGAAATCAACCTCTCTTCATGAGTGAAACCATGTTATTCCATGCCTATTCCCACCAAAACCGGCCATGAAAGTTTCTATTTTGATCCTTTTGTAGATCTCCCGTTGGCCTCTCTGTGTAATGCAACCTTCCTTCCTGAGAGGGAAGGATTTATCTCAGACTCACATCCTCTTTCCATGTTTTCCTCTCACATTTTTTCTCTGGTTAAGAGCAATTTCTTCTCCCTGGGAATTTTTCTGTCATCTACTTTCCCTGATAAGAAAGGCCATCAGATTCTTTATAGAGTTATTAATCTGTCATATCAGCCCAAAAGACTGTCACAGGATAGTGGGAAAATGGAAAGTGAGATGGATACAATTTTAACCTCTTCTAATATAGTAGAGTCCACAGCCTTAAAACACAAAGCTATAGGACAAATGCCCAGTATCTGATGGTACCTTAAAGGAAGCAGTAGTCACATAAAATACAGAATAGCTTATTGAGGCTCTCAAGCACAACTGATAAGTTGATATTTCTACTGAAGAGCAATTTCTTGCCTATGTAACTTTAATTAGATTTAAAATAGGATATAATCCATATGGAGTTGGTCACCCCACCAGACATCTTCCCTAGCCCTCTGTATGTTTCGTCACATTTGACTATTCCTGCCAAGTGACCGCTGAGTCTCAGTTCTCCCACAAATCCAGTGGCCAAAACTCAGCATCTTCTGGAAGAACCATGTCACCCCCATCCCCAGATTAATCTGTAATAAACATCCTTAGAGTACTCAAATCCAGCCTCTAGCCCTTGGCTCTTTAATGTTTGTAGATTGTAGATTGTGATGGCCTAGAATCTCCCAGTCATCAGTGTTTTCTGAAGATCTCTCTACAAAACCACCCATTTTTCAAAACCAAGGAATGCTACAGGCTGGCATGATGAAAGGAGCCTGGAAGGGTAGGAAAAGGGACATTAAGAGATATAGTAAGCAGGAGAAAGCACTTGACTTTTTTTTTTACCATAAGTAGATTAGTTATAGTCTGAGAAGAGACAGAGAAAGAAAGAGAGACATAGCATAGGATTTCCAGTCTCAGTTTTGTTATAACCTAGTACATGAGGTAAGAAAATGATGACTTCAGTGTCCTTATCTGAAAATGCAAGGTGTGGTGGTTATGACAACAGCCCCCATGGGCTTATGTGTTGGAATGGTTGATCCCAGCTAGTGGTACTGCTTGGGAAAAAATAGAAGGAGTGGCCTTGTTGGAGAGGGCACATCACCGGGGGTGACCTTTGGAGTTTCAAAAGCCAAAGTCATGCCCAGTCTTGCACTTGCATGTGTTCTCTCCCCCCTCTCTCTGTCTCTCTGACTCTGTCTCTGTCTCTCTCTCTCTCTGTCTCTCCCCCCTCCCCCTCAAAACTTGAAGATTAGTTGTGAGCCTTCCAGCACTTCTCCAGCACCATGCCTGCTGTCACACTCTCTGCCGTGAAGATTATGGACCGGCTGAAACTGTAGGCAAGGCCCCAATAAAACGCTTTCTTCTTCTTCTTCTTCTTCTTCTTCTTCTTCTTCTTCTTCTTCTTCTTCTTCTTCTTCTTCTCCTCCTCCTCCTCCTCCTCCTCCTCCTCCTCCTCCTTCTTCTTCTTTTTCTTTTCTCCTGATGCAAGCTGACAGGCTATCAGCTGCAGGGCAGGTTCTTCTTCTACCCGGAGCTTCAAATCCCAGTCTTTTATTGTAAATTTTACACAAGGAAAATGATTATTTTTGTTACAAGTTAATCATTACATGGGCAAAGCAGTTCACAAGAAGTATAAAGATTCTTTGTAATCAGAACATCATCATTCATCATGATATTTTCCCAGTTCCCAAGTCCCATGCCAACCCCTATATTCTTAATTCTTGGCTGATTTAATCATAAAACAACTTCTGATGCATTGACCTCAGAGGTTAACTACTTACGGTTTACAGAAGCATAGTTCAGTGGGTTTTACTCCATTGTCGTACCTTTCCCATTGTTGTTCCTCATGATTCCAATTTTGACTTATAAGGCCATATGCAGCCCTAGGTTCTTCAGAAACTTTATTTATCATAGCCAAGTTCCTTTCTATTTCAGTATAATTTTTGCCAAGTTATTTTATATTGATTTTATTGAGCTATACATTTTTCTCTGCTCCCTTCCCCTCCCCTGCCCTCCCTTTTCAACCCTCTCCCATGGTCCCCATGCTCCCGATTTACTCAGGAGATCTTGTCTTTTTCTACTTCCCATGTAGATTAGATCCATGTATGTCTCTCTTAGGGTCCTCCTTATTGTCTAGGTTCTCTGGGATTGTGATTTGTAGGCTGGTTATCTTTGCTTTCTGTCTAAAGGCCACTTATGAGTGAGTACATATGACATTTGTCTTTCTGGTTCTGGGTTACCTCACTCAATATGACATTTTCTAGCTCCATCTGTTTGCCTGCAAATTTCAAGATGATGTCACTACATAATATATTATTGGACCACTGTCATATGTACAATCTGTTGGTGACTGAAATATTCTGTAGCAAATTATTGTTAAATAAATAGTTGTTAAATTGGAAGGAAATGTACCATTCACAGCTTGAAATGAATTAGATTGTGGTGGTAAGATAGCACTACAGGGCCAATGTTTTGCCTGATGGAAAAATGAGAGTGGTAGAAACACGCATCTCATTCCAGGATCATCACCTAGTTAAACTTTTTAAGACTCAGTTACTCCTGGTTTGTCATCTTGTCACCTTTAAACTCCAAGAAACTGAGCTAGTACTTAGTTAGATCCAGGACCATTCAGCTCCTTAGAGACTCCCCTCTTATATAGACAATAGCAGGGTATTGCTTGGCAATCAGTTCCTTCGCAAGGAAACTCATGTGAGTCTTCAGAGATAAAGAATCTCTCCACATGGGTCTCTAACTACAGAAGAATGTCAGTAAAGAGAAAGGTGGCTTTTCTGGGTTTGAAGATGGAGGAAAAAGCAGGAGCTAATGAACTTGGGCAACCTCCAATAGTTAAAATGGACAATTCTGGCCTGAGGCTCCAGGAGGAAAGGTACCCTACACACACCTTGATTTAGCCCAGTGAGACTAGAGGAAAAGTTCCTACTTCGTGTTCTTTTTTAGATGCTGGGTTTATGGCAAGTTGTTGAGGCAACCATAGAAAGCTGAGACACATTCTTCATTTGGGGCAGTTCTAAGTTAAATAAGCATCTATCCACTCCCGAATCAAAACATGGAAAGTAAATCACAACTTCTCCTGACAAAAATGCTCTCCAGTCCCTAGAACTTCCCCCTCTATTTCACTGCCCTTTCCCACTGCCTTCTCACACCTCACCGCACCAACCCACTGTGGTCGGTCTGTCTCCTTTGACCCCACGTTCGAGGACACAAGACCTGCCCACTCTTCGCCTGTCCCTGTTCTCATCTTCCTCTAGGGAGGCTCCCCCGTTCATGTCTCCTCTCCTACTTCTACTCAAAACAGGTTTAATCATGTCACTGAGAGTAAGCTCAGTAAAGTGAGCCTGGACCAATACTGGGAAATTTCTTCCAGAAATGGGTGTGGTCACTTGCAACCTCCAACTTACATCAGTCCACTAACACAACTTTAGAAGCAGACGATCTAGATAAATTCTGTTTCTATGCGCTCTGTAAAAGTCACTGCTTCCTCTTATAAACGTTTACATAGTAATGAAGAGGAAACATTTAAATCTGTCCGAGTATGAAAACGATGCACTTGCAGAAGAAAATCGCCTGTCCCTTCAGAAGCAGTAATACGAGACTCAGACAAAACATTCTAAGTGAAATAGATTCTTTATTACATCTTAGAGTTGAGTCTTGTGCCCAGTATGACATGGCTAGAAGCATTGGCTACATGATGGTGCAGTTCATAAACACAGCTAATGACACTGAAGCAAGAGCTTTGGGCCAGATCCAAACAAGCTCTAGATTCAGTAAATTTCCTAGGAAGCACCTAGAATTTTCATAAGGGACCAGATGACTCCAGCTACTGGGTGGCATGTGGGTATGTGTACACACTGAGTTACTTTACACTGTGCAATACAGAATGCTGTGGAGATGTAATATAGATTATATACAGAGAATACAACATGCAATTTTGTGAGGATACAAATGTCACGTGTGTTTGTCTAGAGAAGTAACATATTTTTAGACTGTGGTACTTCTCTATTCTGTTCCTGTGAGCATTTTCTGGCCTGTATTTGTTGTAATGAGGGGCCCGGGCTGCGTTCCCAGCGCCGGGCCCCTTGTGCCATCCGGCTCCTGGTGTGTACCCGAAATAATTACACAGAAACTGTATTCATTTAAATACTGCCTGGCCCATTATCTCCAGCCCCTTATTGGCTAACTCTCACATATTATTTTAGCCCATCTCCATTAATGTGTATCGCCACTTGAGTTGTGGCTTACCGGCATGAGTCTAACCAGTGTCCATCTTGTGCTGGAGAAGCATGGCGTCTGTCACACTGCCTTCTCTCTCACAGCATTCCCTTCTATCTACTCCGCCCACCTAAGGGCTGTCCTACCAAAAGGCCAAAGCAGTTTTCTTTATTTAACCAATGAGGGCAATATACAAACAGAAGACCCTCCTACACCATTTCCCCCTTTTCTGTTTAAACAAAAAAGAAGGCTTTAACTTTGACATAGTAACATTACATATAAGAAAACTTATCAAGCAAGAATTACAGTTACCATATTTAGATCTATTTTATCTTTTATCATAACAATGGAAAACCATCACTATAACTATCCATTCTTCAACTCCATCAAAGACTCCAGAAGGATAAGATATTACCTAAGTAAACAAGAAATAAGCAACTTCCAAACTCTAGAAATGACAGAGACATCTCGCTGCCTGGACA